>APFE030308704.1:15550-73337 GCA_000404065.3 Pinus taeda | reverse complement strand
AGGATTTGAATTTTTCGAAGGCTTCATCTTTGTGCTTCATAAGTCCTATCCAAACCATCCTTGAATAGTCGTCAATGGATAATATAGAGTATTCTTCTCCCCGAGGCGACCTTTTCCTAGATGGACCACATACATCAGTATGGACAAGTTCAAGTGGCCTACTAGATGATCCTTCCTTCTCAGGGAAGTTAGTTCTGGTTTGCTTAACAAATTGACATGATTTTCATATTGTATTGTCAGGAATTCTGATGTCTGGAAGACCACGAACTGCTTGGTATTTGCATGCTTTCCTTATCTGTGAGAAATTTAGATGCCCCAACCTCTGGTGCCATAGCTAGTGTTCATCATTCTTGCTCAGATAGCATTGTTGTTGTCCTTCTTTGAATATGCATAAATTATTTTGAGTTCTTATGCCTTTGATCACTGTTTCTCCTATAGCAAGATCACGAACACTACATCCATTTGATCGAAATATTACCTATGTTCCTTGATCGCACATCTGACTGACACTCAATAGATTATGCTTTAAGCCATCAATATACATAACATTTCCTGCTTTGACCTTATCTTTTAAAAGTATAGAACCTTTACCTTTTATGAGTGCAGGGGTGTCATTTCCAAATGAGACCTTCTTCTCCTTCTCCAAGGCACTATATGACTGAAGTTTTTGTTTATCACCTATCATATGTTTTGAACATCCACTCTCGATGTACCATTGATTTTCTTGCCCTTCTGCATATAAGGCTATACCACATCTTTCTGGTTGTGGTTCTTTCATTCTCCATGTTTTGATATTTGAGGCTTGCTCCTTCTGAGTTGTCTGTCGAAACCTGCTCCTGCATTCAGAATCTTCATGACCAAAATTATTACAAATAGAACATTCTATTTCATTTTCAAGAGCAGAAACGTTATTGTAGGTCCTTTTCATGATCCCAGTCATACTCCTCTGTTTTTGAGTTTCTGTAGTCATGATAGTTTTGTAGGCAAAACACTGAGCTGCTTTGTGTCCAAAGTTGTGACAAGAGAAACATTGACCATTGAAGAAATTCCTGCGATTATCAACCCTGCGAACCGAATGATTGTAGTTTTCATTAACATCCATTCTTGAGGCAAATTGTGAATGATTTACCTGTGGTCTGTTTTAGCTTTTGTTTATCCTTGAAGCAGATTGCCCCTGATTTACTTAGTGATCTCTGTTCATTCTTGAAGAAAAATGTCCCTGATTTACCTGGTGAGCAGCATTGTGCCTTTGCTGTCGATTGTCAATTTGTTCACTTCTCCTTACTGCATCAATATAACTTTTCGAGGTGGATGGCTTCTGTGCTTGAGATGCTTCTTCGTTATATCCCAGACCTGTCTTGATTAGTGGAGAACGTTGCACTTTGATAATCTCATCTAACGTTTCATATCCTTTAACAAATCTAAGATTAAGAGCTTTAGTTTTCTCAATCTCTTTTCTAAGTCCCACTATTTCACATTCTAACTTTTCATGATGTTTTTTACTTTCAGCCAATTGGAATTGCAGAGTATCAATAATCATATTTTTCTCTTCTAAACAAGTTTTGAGTTTAGAAATCTCTTCATAAAGACCTTCTTCATCTATAGCATCCATGAAATCATCATCTTCAAAAGCCATTAAAAGTCTATAATTATTACCTTGTTCATCTTCATCACTATTTGAAAATCCATCATTGTCTTCATGAGTGTAATAGCTTTTCTTATTTACATTCTATTTCTTGTTCCATCTAACAGGTTCCTTACCTTTGTCAAGCTTACCTTTATGAGAACACTTGGCAGCATAGTGACCGACTCTTCCACAAGAAAAACTTAGCTTTGAATCTTCCGGCACCCCGTTGAAGGTTCTTAACAAAATTTGATTCTTCCTCTTCTTCTGACATATGTCCTGAGTCATAGGAATCTCTTTTTCCTAAGGCCTTGAATTCGGCTTCTCTTCTGTCCCCCTTTCCTCATTTCATAAGCCGTTAGAATTCTGTGTAGCTATGACATGGTATTTTTTTGTAGATTCTCCTTTTCTTCTATTGCAGAAAATTTTGATTCAAACTTAGAAGACAAAGATCTCAGAACCTTTTCAACCACAAAAACCTCTTTTATTTCTTCACCCAAATTTTTCATACAATTACCAATCTCATATATGCGTAGGAAATAGTTAGCCACACTTTCATCATTGTACATTCTGAGATTTTCATACTGAATTCTGAGGGTTTGAAGTTTTGCTCATTTTACCTGTTCATCTCCTTCATAGCTTAGAATGATCTTGTCCAATATTTCTTTTACGGTTTTATACTGCATAACCTTGACGAATTCTGATTGAGATAGACATCCTAATAGAGTATTGACAGCCTTTGCATTAGTTTCAAACTGCTTCTTCTCAGCCGGATCTGTAGGAGTTGCTGATGGAAAAGTGTACCATGTATCTATGATATCCCAAACTTCTGTACCAAGAGATTGAAGATAGGCTGTAACTCTTAACTTCCAATAGACGAAGTTAGTCCCATCAAAAATTGGTGGCCTGATTGATGCTTCTCTCTCGTAGTTGCTCATGATGATAGATCTTCCTTTAAGAGATCAAGCTTCTTCTGAAGGACCTGCTCTGATACCAATCTTTGGAAATAATAATGAGAGGGGGGGGGGTGAATCAGTATTATCAAGTCAATTATTTCCTTTTTCAAACCCAGATCATATATGCTACTTCAGTTAGTGAAAACTGTGTATATACGTAACTACAGATAAGGAAAGCCGTGTATACCATGCAGACTTATAATTTAATTTATCTTACAGATGTTGATCATTAATATATGTATCAGAATCAAATAAATCGTAACCAAAAATAGTGAAACAGAGCAGAAGACAATCACACACAAGAACACAAGATATAAGGTGGAAACCCAATGTGGGTGAAAACCACCTGCTACAATTCGTCTCTATCTTTCTTTATTTAGAAACTTATTTTTATAATGTTTTTTTATTGGTCCAATCCTTTACCAATACGCAAACTGCTACCTGTATAGAGCTACAGCCCTCTCTCATTCTCTAACTTTTCTTGGAAGGGAGCTACAACCCACTTAGCTCTTGTACTAGCTAGGATACTAGTACGCAGGCTACTACCTGCAGAAGGCTACAACCTTCTCTTTTCTTCCAGGGACCACATTTCATAAATTTTTATACTGGATCCATGAACATCAATCAATCATCAAACAAACTCTTTTTCACCAATTAGTACTGAATCAAATAAACACTTCTCTGACTGCTATACCCAAAATACAGTAACAGTAATCACACACCAATTATGAACCCAGAACAATGTAGCTAAACAGCAGAAGCATCTTAAACATAATTCAAGAGACATATGCTACTTCACTATTTAGAAACTTGCGTGCATACGCCTCTGCATCGAGACCAACCTGCGTATACGCTTCTTTCACTTGCAAAAACTGCGTGTATATGCTTCTGCGTCGAGACCAACCTACGTATATGCTTCTTTCACTTGCAGAAACTGCGTGTATGCGCGCCTTAGCTTCACTGAACCTGCGTACAGATTTATAAAGGATAATTCACCCTTTCAATCATTTAGACATTAGTTAACCCATATTATCAGATTTATAGATCAAGCATGCACCACATATCACAGATTAAAATCATATAGAGATACCACTATTCAAACCTTAATATTTTGACCCATCAAGAGAACTTATCCTTTTTCTTGCGCTCAGGTTCCTCCTTCATTCAGATCCAGGTCTGCACCATAACCCAATCACTAGTATTCCAGATCTAGCATGATATCAGATATTCAATAATTGATATAATCTTTGCCCAATGATCTTCTTCCTCTTTTATAGTCTTGCCTTTCATAATACCATGACCCAAAACCATAACAAATCAATACCAAGGACCCAATAATTGGGATCAACACATTAGATGAGATACCAAGGTCCAAAACCATAGGTTCAAATACCAAGGACAAAATACCATGGACCAAAAATAAGTTCTCCCACATGTAAGTGCTTTCCCTTGCATGAAACTGCGTGTATATGCATACACGACTTTTGAATGACTAACCCGCGTGTATACGCGCATTCGTCATGGAGAACCTACGTATATATATATATATATATATATTATATTTTTCTTCCTTGAATTGAAGATCTATCACTAGAGTGAGTTGCCATCAAGGAAAACACCTATACCATAGCACCAAACCTGCCAAACCTGTGCCATAATGCCAACAAGGAATATAGGTGTTCGGAATGAGCAATTAAATTTAAGCCTACAGAATACGATGAAGAAGAATGGATGTGACATCTGAGGTGAACATGGGAATATCATGCAAGTGAGATTGTGAAAGGACATATATAATAAGATCAAGCAGAGGAAGAAAGACGAGAAGATGCTGAAATGCTACCGCTGTACTAAGAGAAACCCCCTTATTGTTAGTTGGTGTTTCTGTGAATTTTGTTTTGTAATGTAATCCAAGGAGACTGTCGCACTAGTGGTGATGGTTATAATGTTATATTGTGATGGTGCTTCTATCTATTAATAAAAGGGGAAGTTGTGGGAATATCATGTTCCTATGTAATACAATAAAAACAAGTGGCCCTTTTAAAATTTTCTTATAGTTTAATACTGAGTGCTATTAGTTCTTTTTGTTTATGTTGTGAAACTATTATTTATGCATGGTGCCTATCTAGTAGTCAATATTGTTGTTAGGAATTCATAAGCCAAAACATCATTTGAAATATTCCTTAATGCATCTCTTTGATCCCATATATTTCTCATTCTCAGACACCTTGGGTGAGACTCCTTTCTTGTGTGAGGCGAAAATGCAGACATGGTGCTAGACTACAACAAACTCTTTTGTTGGCACATTATGTCTGAACCTAGGGTCTTTACCCATTATAGTTTTAAGCCAACAACAACCCAATGAAAGCCCTGAAAAGTGTCAAAGGGACGCCATTAATGATAACTGTAAGATTGGTAGTTGTTACACAAGCCATTATCCATCTTATATTTTGAATTCCAAGCCCAATCTTATGAAGAATCAACTATAGGAATTCCAAATCCACACAATCATAGGCCTTGACCAAATCAATATTAAGAATACAATCCTTCATCTTATGAAATTGATTGAACGTATGCATTCATGTATTATAGCAATGGCCTCTTGAATATATATCCCTTCAAGAAACCAAATTTTTTTAGGAGAAATGTGCAAAGATAATGTATTTTTAATCATGATAGAAATCAATTTTGAAATTATCTTATAAGCATATTTACATAATGAAATGTTCATATAACATGCAAATGTAGTAGGGCTCAACTTCTTGGAGACAAGTGTAATAAATGTGGCATTAATGGCCCCAGAGATGTGCCCTTGAGTCTGAGACACCTCTGCAACTGCCAGGAGGTATAAAATCATCATATCCAAGGAGTGTATAAATAGTTATACCTCCCAACCATCTGGGCTAGGACTTTTTTCTTTGGAAAAATATTGCAAAAACAATGTCAATTCTTCCTTCAATATCGGTTGATCCAACAAATGGTCATCTTTAGCAGAAAAAATATGGGGCATGTTATTGATGAACCCCATCTGTGAAGAAAATTCTTGTTTAATTTCTTTATATTACCTACTAAAATGTCTGACAACTACCCTTTTAATACTATGTGGAAAATTGCTGACCATTACCATCCCTCATACCCCTTATGGTGTTGTACTTCCTTATTTTAGATGCTTGTTTGTGATTTATTTTTTTGGTATTTTTATCACCCACAACCACAAAAATAACCCTACTTTTCATATGCCATTCTTCTTCCTGTGACAAGTGAATATGCCTCTTCTTAGCTTCAAGCTCCATGATTTTTTATTTGTAATGATAATAGAAATAAAGAGGGTCACAAGGGTCATTTAAATAGTGAAGATCCTCTTCTATGTCAAACATTTCCTTTGTATCAACAAACTTCTTATTCTTTACTCAAGTGCTAACTTCCTTCTTTAGAGTTCTCAATTCGTAGAAAATGGAATCCATATAGTCCCTAGGTGGGGGAGATAGAGCCTTGTTCCATAATTTTGTAGCTAATATTTCAAAGTCCTTTAGTTTCAACTATGAGGGGTTGAATTTAAAAGGATATGCTTGATATCCACGATCCCCTTCCCATGACAACAAAATTTGAAGATTATCAGAATTAAAGAGGGAATAACAAGAGATTTAATATTCTTTAGTCTAACAAGTAGTGACTTGTTAACAAAGAATCTATCCAACCTTTTGGAAATACCATCTACCCCTAGTCCACCATTTTTCCATATAGGAACAACATGGCAAGGAACGATGTCTCTAAGAGAATGTGAATTGAACACATCCTTGAAATAAGCAGTCAACAAATCCTCCTTCTCTTTACTCCCCTAGATCTCATGCATCCCCATGGTCAGGTTCAAGTACCCCACCAAAATAGGGGAATTTATATCCAAAAAAACATAATTTATGATATGATCCCAGAAGATCCTTTGACCAATATAAGGATCATATGAATTAATAATGCATATCCAAAAATTAGAACCCTTCACATGTCCCGTCAAAATGATACCTGCGAAAGAGAGACAAGCCTTCAATTTAATGACCGTAGGATTCCACATCACTTCCAATCCTCTAGAGTGACTTGTTGCATATGAAGCATCAACAAACCAGTTAGTACATCAATTAAGAAGTGTCTCCCATGATTTTTCTGAGGAGATCATAATCTCCTAAAAGAAAATCATAGAGGGTTTGTTCATCTTGATAATACCTCAAAGGGAGCTAGATTTTGTGGCTACTCCAAATCCCCTAATATTTAAGGATAAAATATTCAAAGAGGCACTTGATTATCAGGCATATCCTCTCTAATGACATGAGAGCTGGAAAAATCATAGAACATGATTTCTTCATAGATAAAATTTGGATCGACATGTAAATATGACTCAGAATTCACCTCCGCAAAAGGAATGAATAGGAAAACCATGATGGGTGCTCAAGGAGAAATTTTCATATTTTTCACACTTCTTTTTCTTGTTGTTCACATTCCTTCGTTGCCTATAATTTTCCAATCCTTTATTTAGCTGGAAAAAAAGACTTGAGTATTAATGGTTGAATACCAGTAGAATATTTTTGTGATAAGATCCCTAATTCCAATTTGGGAGATATCGACAAGGAATCACCACACAATGCATACATGAACTTAGGATGTGAATGAAGAGGATCTGCAATATGAAAAATACTAAATTTGTAGTTCCCTACAGGAAGTGGAGTGACAAGGGAACTCTAAGGATACAACCTCCCCTCAATGGCTAGAGGATTATGATTGAATAGAGACAAGGATGTGAACCAATGTGACTAGATGCATATGAAAGGGTACCAAAATATGAATCTATAGACCTTGTAGGTGTAACCATCCACTCATAATTTTCCATCTTATGTGACATGAAATCATAAATTCCAACATAATGAGAAAATTGTGGAGGGGAAGAAGGATTACTCGGAAGATTACAGTGTGGTACTAACTTCCAAATGGATGCATCATTTTTTGGTACATCATCATGGGCATACAATCATCCTTGTAGAGTGAACTATTCCCAACAGAGAAACTCTTCAGACATGCAGCAAGTAAATGGCCCATCTCATGGATCTCCAAGAACCTAAATGGGATCCCTGAATAGTCAATACATAGCTGGAATGAGAATGTTCCACATCTAAGGTCCAATTCATCCAGTAATCCTCCACTAAAATCAGCCTCAACCATAACCCAAACCATTATTTTTTCCATTTGTCTAATACTCCCTCCATCCCAAAAATAGAATTTGCCAATAATGTTCACAATTGCCTCAATTGTCAGCTTGGTCCATAACTCCAATGGAAGGTTGAGTAATTTTTCCCGACAATCTTCCTTTGAGAAATTTATTTAAATGGATCGAAACCCACATGTCACCTTTTTAAGTCTAATATCCCTTGACCTTTAACCCATGAGGACACCAAAATTATTTTAGTATCTTTAAAGATCAAAAATTGGAAACAAATCCACCCATTAAAAGAATTACTTATCTTTGCCAATATTTGAGGATCAACAATCAACAAGATTCAACCCAAGACTTTGTTTTTTCCCTAGATTTTTTCATAAAATTCCAACGGACCACTAATCATATCTACTTTAGTCTCTCAACGCTCTCCCAAAAGGTCTTAGCTCCAAGAGACAGTGTCTGATCCCTATACACAGCCTTGTAAATTTTATTTTTGTTCACACTAACCACTTTATGAGAAAATTCTTATAAGTGAACTTCCCACAAGATAGTCAAACCCACACCAATTACCTCTTGTGCATCTCGATGAAGGAATGAATTTCCCATAAGGAAGATGTCACGCGAAGAGGTGAGAGCATTCTTTTAGGCTTCAATCATAATTTCTATCAAATACTCTAAGTCCAGTGAAGACATATCTTGCATGGATCCCAAAGGTGTCACAATTGGATGTAGTACTAACACATCACATGCCACATTGGCACAAACTAACACCTTATGAGAAACCAATACAATACTAAGGGGGGGTGAATCAACATTGTAGGAAAAAAAATTGCTCACTTGTAACAATATTGAGACACCATAAAAATATTCAACAATTAATTCATGTGACAAAGAAATGAACCAATAAGAACAACACAAATAGCACACAAATATTATTCATACTTTTCCTCAATTGCTTCACAAGGCAAGCTATAATTTTTTTTACGAATTTCTCTAGTTATAACTAGCAGGAAGCTATAACTCCCTTATTTATCAACTACAAGGGAATGGAGCTACAACCCAAATATTTATCAGCACCCACTAGAAGAAGAGACGGCCCTTCATCTACAAGCTACAGCTTTCTTGACATCAATGATTCATTTTTCATCAATTTTGACACTAGAATCATGAATGCTAAATCCTTTTACAAAATAGAAAAATTTCTCTTCACACACTCACCATTACACCTTCAACAATCTCTAATTATGGAATATGTTAGCACTCAAATTTAGCTTAGGCTGAAATAAGGTAAAACTCAAGGCCAAATCAAACCACACTCAGCCTCATAGCTAGCCCTACAGGGATAGGAGAGGGCTCTCTCCGGGTCAATCTCAGCAAAAGGTAATCAATGAGGATCGAGATGACTAAATTGGTAATTAATTTTAGGCTAGGTATGAAATACAAGGAGTTTGAAATTGATTTTTGGGGTTTTTGTTGAATCAAAGGGAAAGGCAATTTTGGGTGTGGGGATGAGACAAAGTTTTTGCAGAGGTCCGATTGGGGCAAGGAAGGCGATCATCTTGATGCTTTTAAAGAGAATGAATGGCTAGATCTGACTGGTGAGAAGTTAAGGAGAGCACGAAGTTTTTAAGGATTCTCCATAAACAGATGAAAACATGGAAAATCAAACAAACTTAAAGGCAGAGCATAACAAATTATGGATTCTACCTTAACACTTCATTTGTTCAATTGCGGAAGATGAGAGAAGGAAAATGATACACCTAACAACTTAAAAATACTGAAAGAAGCACACCATCAACACATAAAGCCACATGGATCCCAAACAGTGCTGCAAAACCCTGGTCTTTCCTTTGCCAAAAATGCAGAAGTGAATGTACAATAGAGTGTCAAGCTTTTCCCAAGGGTCCAACCTCTCCAACCTCTGAAAGTGATTGAGAAATTACATCATATAGACAATCCTAACCCCTTTCCTTGCCTCTAGGGGTTGAGCTCACCATTCTAGGAGCTGTTTGAACCAACTCTAAACAAAGCACTACAATCTAGGCAGTCAAAACAACTTGCCTCTATAAGGTAGGAAACCAATTCATTCATTAAATTTTCACTCTTTGGTGAATGAATCTTCTAGAACAAGTAACTAAGTGTCAAAATTACATCATGTTCAATCAATTACATCAAGAGAAGTAAAAAATTATATCACAAATCAAAACTAGTCAAACTGGCCGAATTTCTAAGCTGGAAGGTGAAAATTTGACCAAAAATCTCTATGCGCCATGCGCCTGAGCTCTATACGTCGTGTGCCTTTCAGCCTACTTTTTGGGCACTTGAAGGAGTCCAAATTGAGCTCAGATTGGCTTGTTGGAAATCCCTTCCCATCTACTTTCAAACCCAAGTGGAATTTTCCAATTTGGTGTCCATTTTCTCCTCCAAAAGTGCATTCGTCCAAGACTTCTTCCTGTGTGTCCAAAAAGGGGCAGTGAGGTCATTTTTTGCATGTTTTTTGACCTTTTGGGGTCCCAAAACTTGCCCAAATTTCTTGTCCAAGTACCAAAATTCATGATTTCTCATGAAAAATCCAAAACTATAAGCCATTTTTCATTTGGACCTCCCAATCCTATGCATCACGCGAGGCGCGTGGCGCATAGGGAAAGCGCGACGCACTGGGCTTGAGGCGCGCAGTGCATAGAGCCTGTTTGTAGCGCCTTTTTGTAGGAGACTTATGGAGGCCTTCTCGGTGTTAAAATCAGGTGCATGATAGCTCGTTGGAAAGGTACTTGAGTCTACTTTCCAGCGCAACTAGAATTTTCAATTTGGAGTTCATTTTCCTTGTCAAAAATCAAATCTCCGAAGACTGGTCAAAATGTGCCAAATGAGGCTGCCTTAAGGCAGAGTGCTGTTGCAGTCAACTTTTGAATACCTTACTCAACTCCAAATTGAGCTCATGATAGCTCATTGGAAATATTGTTTTGTTTAGTTATCCTTTTAACCATCAAGAAAGTTATTTGGACAACCAAGCTAGGAGAAAACGTGATTTTCCCAAGGTCACTTCAGAGGTGCATCAATTCTCCCGAGGTGGTTGTATTGTTGACATTTCTATAAAACCATGACACCTGTGTAAAAAGTGAAGGAGGGTTTTCTTTCGTGGCCTATTTTGGACCAAAACATCTCTCAGTTTTCCAAAATTCATCTTTTATTGCTCAGAAACATCATTTTAGTGAAACCTATCCCGATGTGTGAAACAAGGAATTTTGTCGAAATGAAGCGAAATGAAGGGGATAAGGGGATTCTAAATTCTTGGGGAAATTTTTTGGAAGTAGGGAGGGATGTTAGGAAGCAGGGGAAAGTGGAATCTCAGAGATTGAGTGAGGGGAAGGGGTCCAAAAGGGAAAAACACAGGCCCAACCTACAAACTTGCCAGGTTGTAGCAAGAAACTAGGGTTTGTGCAAAAATGAGGAATTTGGGGGATATCAGTGATGGGAAGTGTTTAATAAGGTACATCAAGGATAGGGGAAGGTGTGTAAACATTGGGATACAAGTTTTTCGATGATTTGACCATCCATGAGAAATTACCTCCAAAACCCTAGGAGAGGGAAATGGACCTTACCTAGGCACAACTGAAGCATGAACAAGCTGTAAAATGACCTAGTGGAACTTGACATGATGATGAAAACCCTCTGAATAATGGTACACTCAGCTGAATGGTGACATGGACCGACATTTGGACAATTTTGAAAAGAGTGAAAACAAACCCTAGACCTAATGCCTACTGACCAAATTTTGCTTGAAGACTTATTGAAATGACAAAATTTGACCTTGACACCTTAAAATCACTTTGTAAGAGCATGTTTGACCACTGAAGGAAGGCTGCAAATACTGACACTAACATAATAAACCAATAACATCGATTCACCTCTACTCTTATCATGCTACAATTCATCCACACACTTTGAAATCATCAATCAATTTTCCTTATAAAGAAAATTGACTAATGTTTTTAGCATGAGACATTAGTTAACTTGATCTTTAAATATTTGCATGGGTTATTTATTTTTTCCATTGACCTCTTTAACTTAGTATTTTTCATCTAATATTAAAGTTATCATTCATCAATTTGTTATTCTGAGCTTGATCTGTAAGTTTTCTACTAATTTTTTCTATTTTAGCACTTTACAAGGTATAACAGGGACTTTATCTACAGTTCCAATGTTAGTTGTCTATCAAATATAGAAAAACTACTAGATTTACCACCAATAAAATCCTACTTTGAATTTATCCCCTAACTATTTATATTTTTTCCCTATTTTCTACATATGACCATGCACTATGACATCCTCTTAGTCCTTGAGCACTTAAATATTTATATCCATGTTTTTTCTCCTTAAGCTCCACACCCTCGATCATTGTGTTTCATAAGACCCTTTTCAAAGACTTGAACTTGGATCCTCGACATCTTTGTCCTAGTGCTATTAACATGTGCCTCTTTATAATTCTCAAGTGTCTTCCTTAAGAGATGATGTGTCCCATAGGACATCCATGTACCTATTCCCATTGGTCGCTTAATGCCCAGGTGTACATGTCAACGTGTCTCGACCCTATCACCTTGTTGTTTCCTCTGGTTGCCTTAAGAATTATTCTGAGGTCTTAGAGTTAGGGTGAGGTGTTCCGATGGGTGCACTTGCTCCATTTGAGAACCAATGAGAAATTGCTAGATTTTCCACTGCCAAGTCAATCTAACGCCCAGTCAACCCACTGGTTCTTCACATGCACGGCTCAATCCTTTCAGGATCCTATATGTGTGATGATGTCATGCTATCGTCATTAGTGCCACATGGTGCCTCTCAAGTGGTGAAATGTGTAACCTGGAAGTGGCCCACTAAGGTACCTGAAAACCCCAAAAATTCATGATTCTTGTCCCCTTCTCGTTTTCCCCACATCACTAGTGTTGATGTCATATGTGATGAATACTATGTTTCCAGGTAGCTCGACCTTGCTCCATTGTTATGAGAAACCCCTTTTTTTTTTTTTTTTGTCAGCAAAACCACCTAATCTGAAGCACTATGGCATGGTTTGTTGTAAAGGGAGGGGAGTTTTTGGAACGAACCTTTGTTATTGATATGACAATCAATAGTATGGGGGAAACCACTCATTCTGACTCCCTCTCGAATGTTAATGTTTCTACTAGCTGACCCATCGAAACTCCTCTCAATGCACTAGTCGGACACGTGGGGCGTGATCCACCACTAGACATGTCTATCATTTAACTCTAGAAATCAACTAGGATTGCGTCATCCATATCCCTCTTCTATGTGAAATCTTATTAAAGATCTAAAGTTCTCTTATCAATATGCATTGTATGGGGGGCTCCACCAATATCCAATAGAAATTCTTTCCACTTCTATGCTATCAGAGCCATATTTTCCCAATTCTTTGGTTTGGGACTCTGCTAATTTGCTTTGCCACTTTTGGCAAGACTCAAAAGAGAGTTTGGGTTGAATCCATTCACACAACAATGGTGATACTCAATAAATCTCATTTAAGACCAAACAATGACAAAATTCCCCAAGAGCTTTGGTATGGCAGACCTGCAACAATCAAGCATTTTAGAATTTTTGGCTAGATGTTATACAAAGCTATATTCTCTCTCTACAAAACATTTTTGTTGTGGACATTTCGCTATAGTGAACTGCCTCTTGATGTCATGCTTCTTACAAAATTCATCAAACCCTTTTGAAGTAAATTCACCTCCATTATCAGATCGTATGCTCTATATTTTGCAATCAGATTCATTTCTAGCCATACCTCTGAAATATTTGAACTTCTTAAAGGCTTCATTTTTTTCTCTAATAAAAGTAACCCACATCATCCTGGTGAAATCAGCAATTATAAGCTTAAAATACAATTTACTTGTGGGTGATTTAGCTCTTGATGGTCCACACAAGTCCATGTGTACTAGCTAAAGTGGATTTCATGATGATATCTCCTTAGATTTGAATGGAACTTGATTTTTCTTACCCGATTGACAAGATTTACAAATCATATTCTCTATTTTTGATAACCTAGGTAAATCCTTGACAACGTTATTATTACTCGGTTTGACTATCTAATCAAAATTCAGATGTCCAAGCCTCCTATTCCACAACAAACTCTCATCAATATTTGATAAGCAACACCTCTCTTTTTTCTCTTCTAGGACATAACTATTATTGCCTGTTCTCACAACTTCAACCACTATTTAACCTATGCCTATAAACTTGATTTGACAATTTTTATCCTTAAAAATCATATTGTAGCCTTGATCATACATATGAGACACACTAAGCATATTTTTCTTCATTCCATCAAAAACTAAGACATTCTTGGCTTTACCTATCCCATTTGAGAGACTGACAACCCCACTACCAATAATCTTACCAGGTGCATTATTATCAAAGGTTTCACTTCCATTTTCAACTGATTTTCATGTTAAGAATTTGTTTATGTCTCCTAACATGTTCCTAGAATAGCCACTATCCACATACCAATGACTTCCTTCATTATAAGCATACAAAACAATATCACATTTCTCCATGCTCTCCTTTTCCTTTTAGACCTTAGGCACTTGATTAATTCGCTCAATAATTGATTGAGGCCTCTTTTCCTTAAGTCTGCAATTAGTTGCTCTCCAAAAGTTATTAAATTTAAAACATTGAATCAAATTGTTCAAAGGAGAAAAATAATTATTGTACATAGGTTTGCTATTTCTCCATCCAATATGTTGCTTTCTTCTTCTTGTTCTATGTTGTCTATACGATCAATTCACTCTACAATTTGCTGCTTTATGGCCATAATTGGTGTACGTAAAAATAACTTGGAAACATATCAACATAATTAGAGAACTATCTTATTTTAATGGTTGGATTGATTTCTGAGTTTTTCAATTTGCTTTTCTAGTGTTGTTATTTGGAAAATTTCTCTCCTCAATCCTATGCTATTGATCATTCTTTAACTGGTCACTAGGTTGTGTGGTATCTTTATCATTTTGTTGCTGCACCATCTCTCCTTTTGCTGTTGGTACAAAAGTTATTGATTTCTTACCCTTTTATTATGCTCTTGCACTGGATTTAGCCTCAAATCCAAGACCAGTTCAATCTTTAGAAACTCTTTGTGCTTCAAAATGTTCATTTAATTTATCAACCTCTTTTCCAATTTTTTTATTAAAGCTCAACTAGTTTTTCCCTCCTCTAATTATTTTCTCAAAAAAACAATTTCACCCTCTATCCTTTCACAAGCTTGAATCTTCTCATTCATCTGCTGATTTAAAGATTCTTGAAACTTATTTCCTTCTTGAATTTGAAGGAGAAATCATTCAAAAACTTTAGTTTTCTCTTTAATTAGTGAATCCTTCTAAGATTTATTTTTTCTTTCTCAACATTTTTATTTATTCAAGTGCACTAACGAGTTCTCCTTCCATATCTACTTTAGCATATTCTTCATTAGAATTAATGGCTTCAACTTGTATATTTTCTATAGCCATAAGCATGAATTATTTTTTACTTTCATCATCTTTGTCCTCATCTGAGGATTCGTTGACCGCACTTTTAGAGGAGTTTTCTTCTTACATATAGAAACTCCTATTCTTAGCCTTTTTTCTTTCCTTTTGTACTTTCCTGATTTTTTCTCTTCGATCATAGTCCTTCTTCTTCTTTTTAGGACATTTTGAAACATAATTACCAACTTTGCCACAATTGAAACACACAAAACGTAACTTACCTTTATATTTACCTGAGCCTCTCTTGAGCTTCCTCACAAACTTGGCTTCTTCTTCATCTGGTTGACAACATGAATCACCATGCTCTTCCTTAGGTTTCTTATATACTTTGAAGTTTGGGTCTTTTGTGGTAGGCTTGCCATTCAAAATTATCATCTCATAAGCAGTAAGTGTGCCAAGTAGTTGATCTAGTGTGAGAGTATTGAGATTGGTCATCTCTTTAATGACTGAAAACATGGGATTAAATATCTTAGGACGAGATCTCAACACTTTTTGAACTACTACATATTCTTTCAATTTCTCATCAAGGCCATTTATGGTGTTGACAACCTCATCAACTCTTAAAAAGTATTTTTCAATGTCTTCATCATCATGCATCTTCAAATACTTAAATTGAATTCTAAAAACTTGATGTATTAGAGATATTTTAAGGCCTAAAATAGGCCTCCTAAGGAATATTATAAATTAATAGTGGAAATAATAAAATAATATTAGATTACATCATCAAATTTTAGTGAGAATAGAAAAAACTATTTTTCAACTTATTGCCCTAAGGTTTTACTCAAATTATAGGTAGCAACACTCATTGGATGTACAATTTTACTCCCCATCCAAGGAGTACCAATGTTGCATATTTTTTATGGACCCCTCTACTAGAAAAATGAAAAATACATGAAAAAGTATGATTGCAATAATGTTTTGCACGTATTTCTTATTTTCCGTGTAGCAAAGTCCATAAAAATTATGCAACATGGGTACTCCTTCGATGAAGAATTTAATTTTTCACCCAATGAGTTCTCTCACTTGAAATTGAGTAAAACCATAGGGAGATAAGTTGAAAATAGGAGTTGAAAAAATGGATTTTTATTTTTTTATTTTCTAGTATTTTTACATTTTACTCCAAAAATGGTGAATCATCCCCCATGATTGACGTCATCATCTTGAATCCTATTGGTTATTATAAAGTTGATTTTGGTTGTACATTTTTGTTTTGAGACCCATTTTAGACCTCAAATTTTCTCTAATGTTTAGTTTTCTTTACCTTGTTGTCACCTTCATAACAACTACTCATCTTGTCCCAGATAGCTTTGCTAGTTGTGTAGTCCGTTACTTTGACAAGTTCTGATTTAGGTAGGCTAGAAAAGAAGACATTCATGGATTTAACATTTCATGTGAACTCTGTATTTTGATATTTATTCATCACAGTTGGAGGGTTTTGATACTATTCTTCGGCAACATCCCGTATATTAGCTCTGAGTGATTGAATGTAGATTTTCCTCCTTACTTTCCAAAACACATAGTTTGTTCCAATGAGCATAGGTACCCTATTTTTAAATCATCTTCCTAGTCTTCCATGGTCTTTAATCTTTCTTCCAACTATTAAATTTAAATGAACTTGGCTTTGACACCAATTGTTAGAAACCATGACAATACTGAGAGGGGCGGGGGGGGGGGGGGGTGAATCAATATTGTAGGAATTAAAAAATATTTCTCTCACTTGTAACAATATTAAGACATCATAAAAAGCTTCAACAATCAATTCATATGAGCATGACATGAACCAACATAAAAAATACAAATAGCACACAAAGATTCTTTAAAGTTTACTTCAATATCGTCACAAGGAAAGCTACAACTTTCTTTTACAAATTTCTCTGGCTAAAACTCCCTAATTTATCATCTACAACTGAATGGAGCTACAACCCCAAATATTTGCCAGCACCTACTAGAAGGAGCTACAACCCCTGATATGCAAGCTACAACTGGCTTGACATCAATGATTTATTTTTCATCCATTTTCACGCTAGAACCATGAATGCCAAATCCTTTTACAAAGTAAAACAACTTGTCTCTTCACATACTTTCCAAGACACCTTCAACAATCTTTGATTCTTGAACATGCTAGCAGCATCAATTCACCTCTTCTTACACCCTACTGCAATGCATCCACACACTATGAATTCCTCAATCTATTAGCCTTATAAACAATATTGACTGATATTTTTATCATGAGATAGTTAACTTTCTCTTTAAATATTTGCATGAAGTCTTAACTGTTTCCTTTGACCTCTTTAACTTATTCTTCTACATATGATCTTAAAGTTCCCATTCACTAATATATTGTTATGAGATTGATCTCTAATTTTTTTTTTGCTAATTTTTTTATTCTGGCACTTTACAGGGTTTACCAAGGACTTTAGTTGTAGTTCCAAATTTAGCTATCTACTAAATATGGAAAAATTATGAAATTTACTGCCAATAACATCCATTCTGTCATAGTTAGCATTTATCCATTGGTTCTTTGTATTTTGGCCCTATTTTCCACATAGAACCATGCATTGTGACCTCATCTTAGTCCTTGTGTGCTTAAATATTTATTTGTGTGCCTTTTCTCCTTAATATCTTCACCCCTAGTCATTGTGCTTCATAAGAACCTTTGAATGTGCTTGAATTTTCCACCTCAATGCCTTTATCCCGATGCTATTAATCTGTGCCTCTTTATAATTCTTTGAGGTCTGTCTTATGGGATGATGTGTCCCATGGGGCTACCTTGTGCTTGTTTTCATTTGTCACTTGTTGCCCAGTTGTACATGTCGACGTATCCCTGCCTTGTCACCCTACAGGTTTCCTTGTGTTCCTTAAGAATTTTTTTTGGGTCTTAGAGTCCGAATGAGGTGTCCTAATGGGTCTGTCCACTCCACCTAAGAACCAATGAGGAACTGCCACATATTTCTCTACCGAGATAGCATGATGCTCAGTCAACCCAATGATTCTTCGCATGCACTACTCAATAATTCTTGGATCATGCCTATGGGATGACATTGTTCTATCATCATCAGTTCCACATGGTGCCTCTGAAGTGGTGACACATTCCAACTAGAAATGGCCCACTAGGGTACCTAAAAATGCCAAAACTTCATGACACATGTCCCCTTCTCATTTTCCCCACATCAACAACATTGACACCATCTATGATGAATAATATGATACCATCTAGCCTCGTCTTGTTCCACTGTTAAGGAAACCACTTATGGTTTGTTATTATGTAACCATACCACAAAACAAAAGAAGAGATAGATAAATGAATTGAAAATTAGCCTCTTCGAGAGGGAATGTTCCTTTACATCACATAAATGAACAATTCTTGGATGATACAAATGACAAGACCTCCTGTGTATATATAGGAGTATAAGGGGTCACAATATAATCAGATCCTACATAACAATAATAATGTAAGGGCATAACAATAATAGTATTGAGCTTTTATGGGGCACAATAATAACAATATGGGGGCTACATGGGCATAGAAATAACAATAAGGGGCCTACAGTAACAATAATAATGAGGCTACAATAGTATTTTAGGGACCTAACATGCCCCTCTCCTTAAAAAAAAAGTATTTTCCTCAACACTTGAGTAGCTCTAGATTCTTATGTATAAAATTCTTATCCTCCTGTGTGGAATCTTCAGCGGGTAAGTTAGTCCACTTAATAAGATACTTCGAAATTGAAGGATTATGTAGCTATCAGGTTCTTGTTTCTATGACTACTTTGGGCTCCAATATTATTTTTCCTTCTTCATAAATTTCTAGAAATATTGTTTGAACTAGGAGCTTGTCATCGATAACCTTATTTACAAAAGAAACATGGAAAAATGTGTGTACTTCAGAAGATGCAGAAAACTCCAACTTGTATGCCATAGTACCAATCATTTGCAACACCTTATAAGGACCATAGTACTTCGGTGATAATTTATTATCCCTCTTAACCTTCTTGAGGGACATTTGTTTGTATGGTTTTAGTCGTAAAAATACCTAGTTTCCTGCGTCAAAACTTCTTTCACTATGATATTGATATGCCTGTTACTTCATTCGATTTTGTACCAAATTTAGGTTTTCCTTTAAGAGTTGGAGAACTTTCTATTGATGCTCGATGTGATATTACATTGCTTGAACCTTATAATTTACTCTTAAAGAAAATGTTATGGACAATGGATGATATCCATAAAGAGCCAGAAATGGGGCCATTTTCACTGCAATATAGAAGGAAGTGTTATACCACCATATAGTTAGAGGTGACCACTTGACCCATTGTGTTTCTTTATTAAATACAAAGAAACGAATATATCATTCCAAACATTTTTTCACTATATTAGTTTTCCTATTATATTGAGGATAATAAGATGAGATATGAGCTAATCGAGTACCAAGACAAGAAAATAAGTCCATCCAAAAATTTCCAATGAAAATGGGATCTTTGTCAAATACAATAATTTTTAGATTTCCATGTGGCCTTTGAATTGTTCCATAAATGAAGAAGAAACCATAATAACTTTAAAAGGATGAGATAATGCACAAAAATTTTCAAACTCAGTAAGTTTATCGACCACCACAGTGATGAAAATCTTGCCTTCAGACTTGGGTAAACCTGTGATAAAATCCATTGAGACATCCTCCCAATGCAGACTTGGAATGGATAAAGGTTGTAACAAAAATGCGGTTTTTGTTGGCAAACTAAACATTCTGCCACAAACTTCTGAATATCATATTTAAGGCCATCCCAAAAAATTCCTTCTTAACCCTCTAGTAAGTTTTTAAAAATCGTGAGTGTCTTCCTAAGGGAGAGGTGTGTAATTCCAAAATAATTATTTGTTTGAGTTAGAAATTCTTACATAGATATAAGTGATATTTGTACCATAATGAGTCATTTTTCCAGATAAATTTATCATATCTACTGGGATATTTTTGTAACTTTTGAATGCGTTTCCCCACCTTTTTGTCATTCTTCCATTTACCTCTTGCTTCATTTATCCAATCAGGCTGGATAATAGAAATGGCAGAAAGCAATGTTTCCACATTCTCATCTTTCTTGAGAGTGTATTTGTAAAAACAATTTGATTCCCTTTTTGTAGATGATTTGAAAGTCATAACCCAACATATTTGTGACCCATTTTTTCTACTCTTTTGATGATAATCTTTGTTCCAAAAATTATTTAATACTATCATGATCTATTTTTATCTTGAAGTGTCTTCCCATTAGGTAAGGTCACCATTGCTTTAGTGCATGTAGTATTGCCAACATTTCCTTCTCATAAATAGGTTTGTGTAAATAATTTCCCTTGATTGGACAAATTTAAAAAAAAATGGATCTACCTTTTTGGATTAAAACAACACCAATTATATTTCTTGAGGCATCACATTCCATAATACAGGTTTTTGTGAAGTCTGGTGTAGTGAAGACTTGTGCTTGGCACATTTCCTCTTTAAGATGTTCAAAGGACTTAGTCGCTTTTGGAGTCTAAGAAAATGCATCTTTCTTTAGTAATGTTGTTAGAGGTGTTGCTATTCTCCTATAAGTCTTAAAAAGCTTTCAATAACACCCTATCAACCCAAGAAATCCTCAAATATGTTTTAGGGTTGTGGGGATTTAACATTCCTTAATGATTTAAGTTTGTTAGGGTCTACCTTAACACCCTCATAAGATACAATATGACCCAAATATTCCACCTCTTGTACTCCAAAGAATCATTTGGAGGTTTTTTCATTTAATTAGTTCTCTTCCAATAGTTTGAGCACCTTGTCAAGATGTTGAACATGATCCTTCCAAGACATGTTGTAGATTAGTATATCATCAAAAAATACGAACACTAATTTTCTATGGAAGGGTTGGAAAATGAAATTCATCAAGCCTTAAAATGTGGAAGGTGCATTAGTAAGGCCAAAAGGCATGACCAAAAATTTATAACGACCTTCATGAGTTCTTAATGTTGTTTTTGGAATGTCTTCAGTCTTCATTCTAATTTGATGATATCCTAAACAAAGATCGAGCTTGTTTAAGTAAATTGCTCCATGTATTTCATCCAACAAATTATTTATCCATGACAAGAATGGTAAATTTATCTTTAATAGTGATCTTGTTGAGCTCCCTATAATTTGGACACATACACCACGATCTATCTTTCATGTTTACCAATACTACTGGAGAAGAGAAAGAACTTTGGCTAAGTTGAATTACACTGGCTTCTATCATTTTTGAAACCATATGTTCCATTTCACTCTTTTGGGAATAGGGATATTTGTAAGGCTTGATTTTTGGAGGAAAAATTCATGGAATCAATTGAATAACATGATCATAATCACGAATAGGTGGGAGGCCTTTGGGAGTCTCAAATATTTTGGAATTATTTTCCAAGACTTTTTGCAGATATGGAGAACTGGATTATTTCAATGTTTGAACCTCTAGTGATAATAATTGTGCAATTGTGACTTGTTGTTATTTATTCAAAATCTTTATCATGCCATTAGAGCTTATTATCTTCCTTTGTTTCCCTGCAATATCGCTTAACTCAATTTCCTTTCCTTCCAAAATAAATTTCAAGAAAGTTTCATGAAAATTAAAATATATCATCCCCAAAGATTGTAACCATTGGAATCCTAGTACAACATAAAAACCACTCATTGGAATGGAAAACATTGGATTATTCAATACATATTTTCCTAAGGTTAGATTGATATTATGGAAATTTGAAGAGAAATTTATAGTTCCTCCATTTTCAACCATCACTTGACACTTTGTTGCTAGATATAGAAAGAAATTGAATTCATTGGCTATCTTACAATGAATAAAATTATGGGTACTACCCGTATCAATCAACACTATTAACTTTTTCTTCTTGATATATCCTTCTATCTTGAGAGTTTGAGGAGTATTAATTTCCTCCAATGCATTACAAGATATGGTCAAATTCATTTTTTGTTTTTCCATTGTTATTTCTTGGTGTATATCCTCTTACTTTGATGTTTCTTGTTCCTTTCCTTCCTCCTCTTCACAATCTATGTAAAGTAATTTCTTCTCAACATAGTTATTACTATTAGTGTATTTGTTATCACAACTATAACAAAACCATTTTTCTTTTTTTCTACTCCAATTATTGTGGTGTCAACCTTGTAGGATGCGGGGGCTAGGAGAAAAAGCACTTCCATCTTTATAATTGTGAGTGGTATACTTCCTTGTTGCATTAATTTTTCTTTCAACTTTTTTTTCCACCCCAAATGTCATATCTAATGAATTAGGTTCCCAAAGACGAACCTCATGTTGGATGTTATCCTTTAAAGTCCCTATGAAGACATCAATCCTATGATCCTATGGAATATCAATTAGTTTGATGTTCAATTTTTGGAAGTCCTTAATTTTCTCTGCCATTGAACCTTTTTGTTTGATATTTATTAATTAGCTAAAGAAGGTGCTGCTCTTTGTATCCTCGTAATCTGCCATCATTTGTTATGTAAACATTGAACAAGTGAAAAGTGGTTGAAGAGAACAAATCCATTGATACCATACAAACGGATTAGGTTCTAAAAATAAAGATGAAATCCGATCATTTTTCTAAGTGTTGCACATCATGCAGATCAAAATATTGCTACATTTGTATTATCCATGTTATCGAATCCTTGCCATCAAACTTCCTCATATCGATCTTTGGGATGCGGTTGGTATTCAACCCAAAGTTAAATTCTCTAAAATCATGAGTAATATTCATTTTGTTCTCATCATGAGTTTCATTGAATACCTTGTCACCATTAGGAAGAATTTCTTGTAGAAAATTTTGCAAACCTTCCCTCAAAACTCTTTGTGAGAGTGAAATTTGTTGCATTTCGTCCCATAATTTTGATATATCATGTTGCAAATATTCCTCTTCATCTGTCATAGTAGATATTTCTGAGGGCTTAATGGGTGTAGGATTCTTTTGTATGGGAGGAATTTTAGAACCAAATATTGATATCTATGCTTTAATATTCCCTTGGAATCACTTCAAACAAATTTTTCAAACAAAAGTTATGCAATTAAAAAAAAACACACATTTTTCTTGCTTTTTGGATCTCGATCTTGAAATGATTGTATCTCTGTAATTTCATCAAGGTCTAAAATTTTTCCCTATTTTAGCACTATGAGTTTTCTTTCCAATTTCATAATTCAGAACGATATTGGATTCCAAAAGATAAAGTTATGCCCAATCTCTCACGATGACCTGGTTATGGACTAGTTCAATAGAGCGAACTTGTACGAAATGACATGTGTCACTGTTTCTATCTTCCTTTCTGAAAATTATACAAACAATAATAATGTTTGTTTTATTTCAGTCCCTTTTTATGAAATTTAAATTTTATTCTTGTAGAGAAAGTTATGACTATTTTCCCTAGGTCACCTATTTGAGACTAAATTCTAGAGCATTCAAAAACCCTAACTTCTTTGGACCATATCTCAGAACATATAGAAAATGAATATCTAAAATTTTGATACGAAGTTCCCCAATATTCTAGCTCCACATGGTCAAAATTTTAGTCTGTTAAGCCTTGTAGAAAAACCTTTATAACAAAAATTATAAGATGGCATTTTTGGACTAGTGAAACGCTAGAATCCAAAGCTTTGATAGCAAATGTTATGCAACCAAATCACAAAATAGAAGAAAATACAGATCAACGACTTGAAAATTAGCCTCTTTGAGGGGAAAACCTCCTTTACATAACATAAATGAAAAATTATTGGACAATACAAATGATAAGACCTCCTTTGTATATATAGGAGTCTAAAGGGTCGTAATATAATCAAATCCTATATAACAATAATAATGTAAGAGAAAACTAATAACAATTGCACACTTCTATGGAGAACAATAATAACAATATGGGGGCTACATTGGAACAAAAATTGCAATAAGGGGGCTACACTAACAATAACAATAAAGAGGCTACACTAGAATTATAGGGACATAACATTTGTGCAGGACAAACCTCCCATTACAACACCCTTTTTGTGTGGTTTATGGTATAGAGAGGGAGGATGTTATAATTAACCTCCATCATTAGTTTGACGATCGACGGTATGGGGAAAACCACCCATTCCAATACCCTCCTGCATGTTATTTCTTCCATTGGCTCACCCCTTGAAACTCCTCTTTATGCATCGGTGAGATGTGTGGGGTGCGATACACCACTGAACATGCCCATAATTTAACTCTAGACACCTTCTTGGATTGCGTCATCCTTCTTGTGTCATCCTCATTCATCCTCTATTTGTGCACTTTGTAAACCTCTAGGATACTCTTATCAGGATGAGTTGTATGGGGGGATCCACCAATATCCAATATAACTACTTTCCACTACTATGTTGTTATAGCCATATTTCCCTGACACTTTTGTTAGTGACTAAGTCAATTTTCAATACACCAAAATAACTACTGCTAGGACCACTGATCAGATATTGATCTAGGACTTCAATGATAGCTCAAATTTCAAAGTGTTCAAAAGAGTGTCAAACCTAAATTATTGGATACATCTCGTCTTCTTGATTCCAGCGCTATGAACGGTTTGAAAAATGAACACCATATGGGGGAGTTATTGCATTTTGAAAAAGTTCAATAAACTACAATTTTCAAGAATAATTTGATTTTTAGAAATATTAAAAAAAGAATATTCCAAGGAATATTCTCCAAAATATTTCTTTCGGGTGGACCAATCAGGAGCCGACATGTGGCAAGCCTAGAGGCCACCATGTGGCCCTAGATTGGTGTGGCAAAATTATGTTGGGTCGGGCGGGATCGAACCTATGACCTCCAACGGGCTAACCAAACGATTTACCGACTCCACTGCATATTGTTACTTAGCATTACATGGTCACAATATATATTTAAACGTTAACTTTTTATGGGTTGGGGCTGGACTGCCAGCGGTCCCGATAACCCTGGTCGCATGCCATCGTTTGCGCCAACAGTTACATTAACTAAACGGTCACCTTAACCGCCGCCCGGTAGTTCTGTCACATGCACAGTTTTAGCTGACGGTTATGGTCAATTGGCGGTTTCACTTGGTAGACTTCCAAATTTGGCACAGTTTACCAAATTTAGCTCTAGATAACTACAATTAGCTGTTGTTTGCCAGATTTGGT
The DNA here is from genome assembly GCA_000404065.3 of Pinus taeda. Taxonomy (NCBI): domain Eukaryota; kingdom Viridiplantae; phylum Streptophyta; class Pinopsida; order Pinales; family Pinaceae; genus Pinus; species Pinus taeda. Next base: position 47,868 of record APFE030308704.1, on the reverse strand, counting down.
GGAGTAATTCTAGGAGAGATAGATTAAATGAACTCAAGAGGCAAATTTCGACCCAAGGGAGTGAAACAAGAGTCTACGTAGGCTAATTTGGGCATTCTGAAGCCCTTGGAACAATCTAAAGAAGTTGAAGAAACCATCTTCAAGGATATTTTCATTCAAGGAGATTTTGGAGCTTAGGGCCACCAAGGGTTGGAGGCTATTGTAGGAGCTACCAGTATCCATTATCAACAAAAAAACCATTGTTCCTGACTGTAATGAACCTTTTTAATCCAATGATAGTCTTTTTAGAAGAATTTGGAGACTTCTAAAGGCCGAGATGCTGAAGGGAAGTTTCAGGCAGCCCAGAGCCAACCGTGGAGGAAGGCCTAGATCGGGGATGCAGTGCTCGTTTTGAGCAAATAAATAGTCATGTGTTGATGTTAGATATGTGATGGAGACATTAGCAGATGTTTTAGAGACATTTGAAGCATTATGCAGGAGTTTGTGCCCTCAAGAAGCTAAGGGAAGCTTAGTGCACCTGTTGTAGGAATCAAGTCCAAGGGAGCCTAGATATACTTGCACAATGATGACAACCATGATAGGGATACAGATTGTTTCCTAAGCCCATTGGTTCACTTCAGTAACCTCTGGATTTGCATGTGGAACTTGTAAAAGAATTCAAGCCATAATCTCAAAGAGCCAAGTCAAATTGACAAGAGCTCATAGAGACATAGCGCACGAGATCGCAGTGAACTCCTTATTAAATTTTCTGTTATGTTTGATGTTTATTTGCTGCATTATATGTCTGATATATGTGTTTAATATTAGAATAAACAAATCATCTTAAAGCACTTAAACAATTGAAAACAAACCAACACATACACCTATTTCAAGTACATAATTCCGTAATTGTCAACATAAGATAGATCATGTTTATCTAAGATTTGGAGTGGGAGGTTCTTGTAAACATGACAAGATGTTCAAACCCTCATTTCAGGTTAGGTGGTATCAGAGCCAGGTTGCTTGATTGACATAGAAATCTATTTGCTTGTTTGACTTGAAAGGTGTTTAAGCAATATAGTCAAATTCTATTGATTGATTGTTTGTAAACTGACTATTGTTTGAGTTTGCAAAGGTGAAGTGAAAGCTACTATTAGCTAAGTCTAGGGGAGGAAAAGAAGGAAGAAGAATTGAAGGGATTTTCCTTACCCCAAGGACCTTAAGGAAATCCTTGAAGCATAAGAGGTTTGTTTGCAAAAGGGTTGTTTGAATAAGAGATTGACTGTGTAGTCATTTGGTGTAGTAATTTGGTTTAGAAATTTGTTAATAGATTCTAAATTTTGTTGAAGTTATTTTGTTCATTTTTATAATGACAACTTCTACAAGTGAGTCCTCAAAATCTTCCTCCTTCACAAGATTCTTTGATGAAGGCTTGAAGTAAGAATTGTTCATCATAATGAATATGGTGAGAGAAATGTATGAGGATGAAAGGAAGAGAACTAGACTTTGAGAGCAGTTGAATTCCATGAAGGAAGAGAAGCAATTGCTTTTTGACCAATTGCAGGAAATGGAAAGCCAACATGTTATGAAACCAACTCACAAAAAGATAGAAAAGATAGATCAACGGCTTAGAATTCAGCCTCTTTGAGGGGGCAACCTCCTTTACATTACATAAATGAACAATTCTTGGATGATACAAATGAAAAGACTTCCCTTCTATATATAGGAGTATAAGGGGTCATAATATAATCAGAGCCGACATAACAATAATAATGTAAGCGCACAATAATAATAATAGTGGGCCTCTATGGGGCACAATAGTAACAATATGGGCACTACATGGGTACATCAATATAATAAGAGGGTTGTACTAATAACAATAAGGGGTTACACTAGTAGTATATGGGCCTAACATTCCCCTCTCCTTCAAAAAGTGTTGTCCTCAATGCTTGAGTAGTTCTTGATGCTTGTGTATAAAATTATTTCCCTCCCATGTGGAATCTTTAGCGGGTAAGTTCTTCCACTTGATGAGATACTCTGAAATTGATCAATTTCGTAGATGTCGAGTTCTTGTTTCTGTGACTGCTCCAGGTTCTAATATGATTTTTCCTTCCTCTTCAATTTCTAGCAACATTGTTTGAATTGGGATCTTTTGCAAATTTTGAATAAGTGGCCATACTTCTTCATCCTTCTTGCATTCATCCCTTGCTTTGTTTATCCAATCTAGTTGGATAATAGAAATAGCACAAAACAATGCTTCCACATCCTCATCCTTTCTTGAGAGTGCATCTGCAACAAAATTTTTCTTCCATTTTCTATAAATGATGTCAAAGTCATAACCCAACATATTTTTGACACATTTTTTCTGTTCTTTTAAAGATAATAGCTATTCTAAAAAGTATTTAGGACTATCATGATCCATTTTTACCTTGAAGTGTCTTCCCATTTGGTAAGCTCGCCATTTTTTAAGTGCATGTAGTATTGCCAACATTTCCTTCTCATAAATAGCTTGCTTGAGATGTAGTAGCAAAAATACCCAATCACCTACATCAAAACACTTTTCACTACGATGTTGATCTACCTATTGTTTCATTCAATTTTGCACCAAAGTGGCGTTATCCTTTAAAAGTTGGAGAACTTGTTGTTGATGCTCGATATGATCTTTCACTGCTTGAACCCTTTTCTTCTTGATATGTCCTCCTATATTTAGAGCTTGGGGAGTGGTAATTTCTTCCAATCCTTTACAATATATGGTCAGATTCATTTCTTAATGCTCGATGTGATCTTTCACTTCTTAAACATTTTTATTCTTGATATGTCCTTCTATCTTAATAATTTGAGGAGTGGTAATTCTGACCAATGAATTACAAGATATGGTTGGATTCATTTCTTCTTTCTCGATGTGATCTTTCACTTCTTGCACCTTTTTCTTCTTGATATGTCCTTCTATATTGAGAGTTTGAGGAGTGGTAATTCTTGCCAATGCTTTACAAGATATGGTCTAATTCATTTCTTCTTTCTCTGGGGTTGGGTGCTGGTGTATATCCTCTTCTTTTGATGTTTCTTGATCCTTTTCTTCCTCCTCTTCGTACTCTATGTAAAACAATTTCTTCTTGGCACACTTATGACCTTTAGTGCACTTGCTATCACAATTGTAACAAAGCCCTTTTTCTCTCTTTTCTTCCAATTGTTGTGGTGTAACCCTTGTAGGTTGTGGAAGGCTAGGAGAAACAACACTTCCATCTTATAGTTGTGAGGGGTAGACTTCCTTGTTGCCATAATTTTACTTTCCAGTATGTCAGAAAGCCCTTTTACTCTTTCCAATTGTTGTGGTGTTGCTCTAAAGAAGGTTTTTCTCTTTGTATCCTCATAATGTGCTATTATTTCCTCCGTGAGAATTGACCACGTAACAAGATGTTTACGAGAACAAAGCCCCTTATACCATAAAAATTGATCTGGTTCTAAATATGAAGATGAAATACATACCTTTTGTAACAATGGTACACCATATAGATCAAAATATTGCTCCATTTGAAGTATCCAATTTATCGGATCCTTGCCATCAAACTTCCTCATATTGCCTTTTCTTGATTTTAGGAGCTCGATCTTGAAATGACTATAAGTTTGTAAATTTTGTTCTTCTAGTTCTGAAATTGTGATTTGTAGTAGCCCTCTATGTCCTCTTTCCAATGCCACCAGTATGATTGAATTTAGATTCTCCAAGAAAGAGTTACGCACAATCTCCCAAGATAACCTGTTTCTATACCTTTTCAGAAGAGTGAACTTGTATGAAGTGCCATGTGTCATTGTTTTGACCTTCAAGTCTAAATAATATATACAGGAAACTACATTCCATCCTATTTCTGTAACTTCTTACAGAATTTCAATATGATGCTCAGAGAGAAAGTTATGACGATTTTCCCCAGGTCACATTTTTGGAATGTAATTTAGGAGTCTGCAAAATACCAACTTCCTCAGATCATATCTCCACAAATATAGTGCGAAAAGCTTTGACATTCAGACCCAAGCTTCAATGCGATTTATTCTCAAATGGTTTTTTCTTTAGCTTCTGAAACATCGTAGAAAAAAGCTATAGTGAAAATTCGACGATGACCTATTTAGAGCAGGCAAACCCTAGAATCCAAAGCTTTGATACCAAATGTTATGGAACCAGCTCACAAAAAGATAGAAAAGATAGATCAACATCTTAGAATTCAGCCTCTTCGAGGGGGCAACCTCCTTTATATTACATAAATGAACAAATATTTGATGATACAAATGAAAAGACTTCCTTTCTATATATAAGAGTCTAAGGGGTCATAATATAATCAGAGCCGACATAACAATAATAATGTAAGGGCACAATAATAATAATAGTGGGCCTCTATGGGGCACAATAGTAACAATATGGGTACTACATGGGTACATCAATATAATAAGGGGTTTGTACTAATAACAATAAGGGTTACACTAGTAGTATAGGGGCCTAACAGAACTTCATATTACAAATATAAACCTTGAAAAGATGCATGAGTTGGAGACACAACTCCTTGTTGCCAAAGAAGCCTTAGCCAAGTATCAGCTTGAAGAAGAGGTAAAAAATTCTAGTTTGTCTTCAAATTCTTATAACAATGTTTATGTTGGTTCTTTGAGAAACATACAAGAGGCATAGGTTCCAAGTTAATGTTAAAAATAGGATATGAAGGAAAAGGATTGGGGAAACATGCACAATGTATTGTTGAGCCAATAATGATTGAGGAAACGCCTAAGTATTTGGGTCTTGGCTATGGAAAATCCTATAGAGAAAGTTCCAAAGTAGCCATGAAGGCAATTGAAATAGTTCCTAGAAGGAGTTTCATTTCAAGTTCCCTACCTCAAGTTGGCAAAGATTGTATTCTTGGGGAATGCAATAGTTTGAAACATACCTTGCAGGAAGAAGGTGTGCATAAGCATGCAATTGAACAAGAGATTTGTGAAAGCTCTAAAACCATTAAAGGAGTTCATGGTGTTCCAAAGGGAGTTTCTTCTTCATTCGATTCACCTCCTCATGAAGGTAATAAAGGTGAAAGAGAAAGGTATAAATCTGATGTAAATAATATTTCCTTTGATCATGTAAAGCATGGTAAATTTCCACATAAGAATTGGAAAATAATTGCATGTTCTTTTTGTGGTTTGGTTAACCATAGTGTTTCTAGATGTTGGAAAATAATGGCCGCATACAAGAAACTTTTGAAGGAAAGGAGGCAAGAAGCCAACGTTCCATTGAACAATGAAAATCATGCTGTCAAGAAGATGCACATGTGTTGTAGTTATTGCCATAAGCAAGGACATACTGCTAAAAGGTGTTGGACTCTAAATCCAACAATGCTTCCACGAAATTTGCAGAAAGTGGAGAAAGAGTATGACAAGAATGGGAAGGAAGTTTCCATCATTGATATGTGTCAAGATGATCCACATGTTGATGTTGATGTGTAGTTAAACGAAGCGCCTTTGAAATGGATTGGTAAGAAGTGGTTAGAATTCTTATTCAAATAAAGTTGCATGTCTTTTGATTATATGCATTCCTTTTCTAAATGGAATTCAAGTCGCGGGAAGGAAAAGTAGAGTATGAGACTCACTTTATTGCAACGAAAGTATATTCATTTCAACTTTGAAAGTACATGTACATGTGATCGAGGATATTGTACTTATGATTGTACTTAAGAGAAAGTTGAAGGATGAAGTGCATGCATGAGAATGATATGCATGAGCATAGGGATGATTTCCTAGTATTTTGAACATGTATGTGTAATTAACTTGAAGGGTTGATTACTTTGTTTTAAACATGCATGTAATGTAATATTGACTTTGGAAAAGTTGATTTGATCTCCAAAATTGTAAGAGGGAGACAATGATGAAGTGTTTCATGTTTGTAAAGGAATCGTTAAAATTCTTTTTGTACATGCTTGACTTGAAGGGTCAAATGTTTGAAAGGCATGATTTTTGTCGACTTGTGATTTAGTCGATCATTTGCAAACGAGATGTGAAGACATGATGATGATTCACATGATGTGAAAATTGTTTCTTTTGTTGAAACAAAAAATTATTTCATCAAGTTCTTTTCGTCTTTCAACATCATCTACAGAAGAATATTTGCAGCAACAAAAGTCACCATAGTTACCTTTGTGACTTTTTCATGGAAGTGGCTTGGAAGCGATGTTCAGCTACCTTCTATAAATTTTAAAGAGTTCAAGGAAGAAAGTTCTTAACAGGAGGACAAGCACATCCAAGAAGGGAAGTGTCGACTACCTTCATGTTTTTGTTTAAAGGCACTAGCCATGCAAGGCAAGTGTATGGAAGTTGAAAGAAGTGGGTATTGTAGTCTCATTTATTGTTCAAATTAGTATATCAGCCTTTTGGGGTCCAAAAGATTCCCAATGGGGAGGAGTGATCAGATATTGATCTAGGACTTCAATGATAGCTCAAATTTCAAAGTGTTCGAAAGAGCGTCAAACTTGAATGACCAGATAGATCTTGTCTTCCTGATTTCAGTGCCACAAATGGTTCGAAAAACCAACACCATATGGAGGAGTTATCGCATTTTGAAAAAGTTCAATAAATTGTAATTTTTGAGAATAATTTGATTTTTGGAAATATTAAAAAAAGAATATTTCAAGGAATATTGCTTGGAATATTCTATAGAATATTCCTTATGGGTGGACCAATCAGGAGCTGACACGTGGCAAGCCCAAAGGCTGCCATGTGGCCCTAGATTGGTGTGGAAAAATTATGTTGGGTCAGGCGAGATCAAACCCGTGACCTTCGACGAGATAAAAAATGATTTACTGACTCCAGTACATATTTTTACTTAGCATTACATGGTTACGGTATATATTGAAATGTTAACTATTTACGGGTTGGGGCTAGACCACTAGTGGTCCCAATAACCCTGGTCACATGCCACCATTCGCACTAGCAGTTACGTTAACTAAAAGGTCGCCTTAACCACTGCCCGGAAGTTCTGTCACATGCACAGTTTTAGCCAACGGTTATGGTCAGCAGGGGTTTCAGTTGGTGGACTTTCAAATTTGAGGCAGTTTGCCAAACTTAGCTCCAGATAACTGCAGTTAGCTACAGTTTACTAGATTTGGTGGAGTAATTCTAGGAGAGACTGATTAAATGAACCCAAGAGGAAATTTTCGACTGAAGGGAGTGAAACAAGAGTCTACCCAAGCTAATTTGGGCCTTGTAAAGCCATTGGAACAATCCAGAGAAGCTGAAGAAGCCATCTTCAAGGAGATTTTCATCCAGGGAGATTTTGGAGCTCAGGGCCACCAGGGGTTGGAGGCTATTGCAGGAGCTACCAGTATCCATTCTCAGCAGAAAAACCATCATTCCTGACTATAATGAACCTTCTAAATCCAGTGAAGGTTTTTTTAGAAGCATTTGGAGACTTCTAAAGGCCTAGATGTTGAAGGAAGTTTCAGGAAACCTAGAGCCAACCATGGAGGAAGGCCTAGATTGGGGATGTAGTGCTCATTTTGAGCAAATGAACAGTCATGTGTTGATGTTAGATATGTGCTGGAGATAGTAGAAAAGGTTTTAGATACATTTGAAGCATTTTGGAGGAGTTTGTTCCTTGAAGAAGCTCAAGGAAGCTTAGTGCACCTATTGAAGGAATCAAGTCCAAGGGAGCCTAGATCTGCTTGCACAATGAGGACAACCATGATAGGGATATAGATGGTTTCCTAAGCCCATTGGTTTAGTTTAGTAACCTCTGGAGTTGAGTGTGGAACTTTTAAAAGAATTCAAGCCCTAATCTCAAAGAGCCAAGTCAAATTGACAAGAGCTCACAGAGACGTAGCCCACGAGATCGGGGTGAACTCCTTATTAATTTTTTTTTTATGTGTGATGTTTATTTGCTACATTCTATGTCTAATATATGTGTTTAATATCAGAAGGAACAAATCATATTAAAGCACTTAAACAGTTGAAAACAAGCCAACACATACACCTATTTCAAGTACATAATTCTGCAATTGTCAACATAAGCTAGATCATGTTTGTTTAAGCTTTGGAGTGGGACATTCTTGTAAGCATGACAAGATGTTCAAACCCTCATTTCAGATAAACCACCTCCACTAATATAACTCTATACATTTTGACATTTGGGGTCCTTGGATTTTACTGGCCATATATGCTAATCCATGAGGCTATTTTCGATCTTCCACATACCATTGGAAAGATCATTCACAACTCTACCCATATGCTTGGGTTCCATCTACTCTCAAAGTGATCTATTGCACTAGAATTTCCTTCAAATTCTCTACACTATTTCACCATGTTTTTCTCATCTTGCAATCACATTCTGTCATCATTTTCAAACCTTGCCATGCTTTTCCATAAATCAAAACACATTTCTAACATGCTCATTAGCAAATATGCGAGGGAGAACCAGTGGAAATGTATCATGAAATCTAGAGAGATGATTCCACCATGTCAACCCATTAACTTACTAGTTCAGGAGAGTCAGCCAATATGACTATCAAGGGAAATACAATTTCCTTGAGACCCTAATAGATACACTGCCAACCTATGAACTATACCAGAATATTATGGGCAACATGGGATTCCTAACGCCATCAACAACCATACAACCAACACCCCCCTTTCATAAACAAGATTCCTTGAGATATATATTGTTATGAAACTAGCTCACAAAAAGATATAAAAGATAGATGAACGCCTTAGAAATAAGACTCTTCGAGGGGCAACCTCCTTTACATTACACAAATGAACAATTTTTGGATGATACAAATGACAATACCTCCTTTCTATATATAGGAGTCTAAGGGGTCATAATATAATCAGAGCTGACATAACAATAATGTAAGGGCACAAAAATAACAATAGTGGGCTTCTGTGGGGATTACATGGGTACAACAATATAATAAGGAGGTTGTACTAATAACAATAAGGATTTACACTAGTAGTATAGGGGCCTAACACGCTCCTCTCCTTCAAAAGGTGTTGTCCTCAATGCTTAAGTAGTTCTTGATGCTTCTATATAAAATTCTTGTCCTTCCATGTGAAATCTTCAACAGGTAAGTTCTTCCACTTGATGAGATGCTTTGAAATTGATCAATTTTGTAGCTATCGATTTCTCGGTTCTACAAATGCTTCAGGTTCCAATATGCTTTTTCCTTCCTTGTCAAGCTCTAGCAATATTGTTGGAACTGTGATATTCGACAACTTTTGAATGAGTTCCCAACATGCTTTGACATTCTTCCATTCATACCTTCCTTTGTTTATCAAATTTGGTTGGATAATAGAAATAACACAAAACAATGCTTCCACATCCTCATCCTTTGTTGAAAGTGCATCTGCGACAAAAAAATTCTTCCCTTTTCTGTAGATGATGTCAAAGTCATAACCCAACATATTTGTGACCCATTTTTTATGTTCTTTTAATGATAATATTTGTTCTAAAATGTATTTAAGACTATCATGATCCATTTTTACCTTGAAGTGTCTTCCCTTTGAGTAAGGTCGCCATTTCTTAAGTGCATGTAGTATTACCAACATTTCCTTCTCAGAAATAGCTTGCTTGAGATGTAACCGTAAAAATACCAAATCACCTACATCAAAACATTTTTCACTACAATGTTGATCTACCTATTTTTTCATTCGATTCTGCACCAAAGTGGTGTTATCCTTTAAAAGTTGCAGAACTTGTTGTTGATGCTCGATGTGATCTTTCACTGCTTGAACCTTTTTCTTCTTGATATTTCCTTCTATCTTGAGAGTATGAGGAGTGGTAATTTCTTCCAATGCTTTACAACATATGGTCAGATTCATTTCTTGATGCTCAATGTGATCTTTCACTTCTTGAACATTTTTCTTCTTGATATGTCCTTCTATCTTGATAGTTTGAGGAGTATTAATTCCGGCCAATGCATTACAAGATATGGTTGGATTGAATTCTTCTTTCTCGATGTGATCTCTCACTTCTTGAACCTTTTTCTTCTTCATATGTCCTTCTATCTTGAGAGTTTGAGTGATAATTCTTGCCAATGCTTTGCAAGATATGGTTGGATTCACTTCTTCCTTCTTTGGGGTTGGGTCCTGGAGTATATCCTCTTCTTTTGATGTTTCTTGATCCTTTTCTTCCTCCTCTTCATACTCTATGTAAAATAATTTCTTTTCAACACACTTATAACCTTTAGTGCATTTTCAATCACAATTGTAACAAAGGCCTTTTTCTCTTTTTTCTTCCAATTGTTGTGTTGTCAACCTTATAGGTTGTGGAAGGCTACGGGCAACAACACTTCCATCTTTATAGTTGTGAGTGGTATGCTTCCTTGTTTTCATAATTTCTCTTTCAAATTTTCTTGCCAACTTGAATGCCTCCTCCAATGAATCAGGTTCCCAAAATTGAACCTCATGTTGAACGTTATCCTTTAAAGTCCCTATGAAGACATCAGTCCTTTGCTTCTATGGAATATAATTTACCCTTCTATTCAATTTTTCAAAGTCTTTAATGTGATCTTCCATTGAACCCTTTTGTTTGAGACATTAATTGGCTAAAGAAGGAGTTTCTCTTTGTATCCTCATGATGTGTTATCATTTCCACCATGAAAGTTGACCATGTGACAAGTGGTTTACGAGAACAAAGCCATTTATACCATAAAAATTGATTTGGCTCTAAATAATTAGATGCAATACATATCTTTTGTAATAGTGGTACACCATGTAGATCAAAATATTTCTACTTTTGTAGTATCCAATTTACCGGATCCTTGCCATCAAACTTCCTCATCTCACTTTTTCTGGATTTTAGGAGCTCGATCTTGAAATGACTGTAACTCTATAATTTCGGATCTTCCAATTCTAAAATCACAGCCTATAGTAGCCCTTTGCGTCCTCTTTCCAATGCCATGAGTCTGATCTAAATTGGATTCTCCAAGGAAGAGTTATGCTAAACCTCCCACGGTGACCTCATTATAGACTAGTTCAGTAGAGCGAACTTGTACTACATGAAACATGTCACTGTTTTGACCTTTGGATCTAAAAATTGTATACAAGAAACCACAGTCTGTCCTCTTTCTGTACCTTCTTATGAAATTTCAATCTGATGCTTAGAGAGAAAGTTATGATGATTTTTCCTAGGTTTCCAGTTTGGAATGTAATTTAGGAGTCTGCAAAAAAACCAACTTCCTCAGATCATTTCTCCACAAATAAAGCGCAAAGAGCTCTGAAATTCAGACCTGAGGTTCAGTGTGATTTCGTCTCAAATGGTTTTTTTTCACTTCTGAAATGTTGCAGAAAAAAAGTTATAGCGAAAATGCAACGATGACCTATTTGGAGCAGCGAAACCCTAGAATCCAAAGTTCTTATACCAAATGTTATGAAACTAGCTCAGAAAAAGATAGAAAAGATAGACGAACGCCTTAGAAATAAGCCTTTTCGAGGGGAAAACCTCCTTAAGATTACACAGATGAAGAATTCTTGGATGATACAAATGACAAGACCTCCTTTCTATATATAGGAGTCTAAGGGGTCATAATATAATCAGAGCCATAACAATAATAATGTAAGGGCACAATAATAACAATAGTGGGCTTCTGTGGGGACTACATGGGTACAACAATATAATAAGGGTGTTGTACTAATAACAATAAGGGGTTACACTTGTAGTATAGGGGCCTAACATATATTACGAAGTTGAGAGGAAGAGGGGTATTAATAAATGCCCCCTAGAGACTCTGAATTGGCTATGAAAATGGATCCAAAAGATCTCAAATTTTAATATATCACCAACCCATCGATACACATCTAACCTCAAGCCACAAGAACCGTCACCTGAGAAATATGCGGGATGTCCATAATAAATGTGCCAATTATCAGCTGAGTAGGAGAAGCCAATTAAAAATGCATACCCCTAGATGCAAAAAATCGAGGAACTGGTTGCCCAGATCACAACATGCAACGATGTTATAGAAACAACATGAAAAAATATTAAGGACAACCCTCGATAATGTCATACCCTAGACCATCCAATAATGATGCACCTACTACTACATGAGGATGGAAATGCTATGTAATAGGTTCTACGCAAACCTCCCAATACGTATAACAATAACTTCTATATAGCAAAAAAAATTATATGTTAAAACTCTATAGACTCTTCCTAATGAAATACCGAAAGAGAAATATGACGAGGAAGTATGATGCGTGAAACCCCAAACTTCCACTGGGATCATTAAAGATGATCAAAATGAGACCCATAAGTCTAATATATACTCAATGCAAAAAAAAAGTAACCAATATACCAAGAGATGTTAACTCCCAAATTGAATGGGAGGAATCATAACTTCCCATCAATAGCTTATGGTAGCTCTAACACTACATAAACAACTTCATTATATCCCAATGTAACACTTTGACCAACATTATATCATTGACCAGTATCCCCCATTTTATTATTTTCTACATTCCTTCTAATCAGAAAAAACAATAACATATCCATCAAACCTTACTATAGATATCTTCTTTGAACTAACCCTATTCAACACTACAATCCTCCAAGAAAAAAAAAAAGTTAGCTAAAAATATGCATGCCCTTAACCTATAGAAATATTCTGCACTATACCAACAACAAATGCACCAAAAGACATTTCACCACTACCATCTGCGACAACACCTCCATCTCAATATCCCCATCAGTGTGGTTCTTGCATGGTGATTCTTTGTATACCCTACTATATGGGCCGTTTCGATTTCCTTCACATTTGATTGACTTGCACCAATACCAATGTATAATTCACATCATCATGTGCATAACTTCACCTTTATGATTAACATGCCTTGTTTTCTCATTAATATTTCTTCACTTTCTTTTGATGAAAAATTCATTTTCCTTTATACTGAGCATTGTTTTAAACGTCTCACGTCTATATCATGTAATTGTTCATTCTTCAAAAGTCTTACACTCTTTAACAAAATTTGACATTCTTTAATAACATTGGTTTATTATTACTATAACCAATAACCATTTAATTATTTGAAAATATAAAATGTGAAATTATAAACGGACTTTTTTATAGTGTATACATTTAACTTCTATAAAATAGGTCAACTCTTTGTGGTTGGAGAGTGTTGTCGGTAGCATGAGCAACAATTTTCTTGATAAATTGAAGTATGTAATAATAACGCACTCTAGTAAATCAGCCAATAAGGTCATTGACTTCTTGCAGAACATGGCTTGTAAATCTATAATTTTAACCTTATATGATTTCTAGCCCCTTTCAGCTTTGGTGGAAGGAATTGAGTGTCTTCAGGAGTTACTGGAGACAGATCAGGATTTGATTATTATCTACTCTAATCAGGATTAGCTTTCATTTTCGATTTTGCACATCTTACTACAGGTATGGGCTCATTATGGTGATTTCCACTTGGTTCGGTTCAATAATTCAGTTTGTTGGCTACAAGTCTGTGTTTTGAAATTACACAGTGATGGAGGAATGATTAGTTTCTAACTTCTTTTTCTTCTATCATGGTTTCTTGATGCACGAAGGTCTCTCAGGTCTTTTTGTTAGATGGAGGTGTTCAATATGTTCCTCTATGGTCGATAATGAATGCACTTTGACTCTTCCCTGTCCATGTAATTTATGGTACTTATTATGTTGAGACGGGTCATGGTTTTTTTCTCCCTAGTGATGTCTCAACTATTGGTTTATTTGGATATCTGTGCTCCTGGAGAGTTGTCCAATGTCAGCACTTCTTGTCAATTTCACTTCTGTTGTGAGAATCACTCTTGAGGTGTTTTCCTCCTTTGGCATTGTATGCACTTATGGATTCTCAAGTTTTCATGTTTCATCCCTCTCTAGCCATTGGTTTGTGAGGAAATATGGTGTTACTATTTCTTTGGCATTTGGCTGTTCTATTCTGTGTTTTTCAGTCGGGTGTAGATTGTTGTATCTTCTCTTAGTTTGTGGAGTAATTCTTGATAATATATATATCTTGTGAATCAAACTCTAATCGATATGTAATATAGTTATTTTAATGAATCTGAAGTGAAGTAGTTCAAAACAAATTATCTCAAAAAAATTCAACAATATAAATTTTCATTATGTAAAAAAAATTCAATTTCAAACTCAGTGATCTTCTCGCTTTTCTCAAATTTTCTTAACTTTATTTATTAACCCTTTTTTTTCAGTTTTGTTGTATACCTTTTGATATTATTCCAAATGTGCAAAATATACTAAATATTATAGTGCTAATGAAATATATAATATTTATTTCCACTACCTATAGAGGATTACATTAATTTTCTTTTCAAATTCATCCATGGTAAATTTGATGCCAACATCCATTACTGTCACATTTTTTTTTTAATTCGTTAAAATGAATTTTTTCATTAATTCTTTGGTCTACATGACCAAAGATATTAAAAGTCCACTACATTTATTCCAAACTGTGATAACAATATGACAGTGTAATAAAAATAAGATTTGTTATCTTAAACATGTGTCGTACATCATTTTTTATATCACAAAATTTTGCTTCACAACTATTTGTTCTTATTGACAAAATTTGCAACAAAAGACAATTATAATAATAAATGTCCCAAAAATGGCTGGATGGGTGATATTAATTTCACCTTCAAGGAGAGTTATAGGTGGAAAATAGTGAAAGAAAATAATAAAAATAAATATGAAGATGAGAGATGGAAATTAGGTATAAAAAGGAGGGAAAGGAATTTAAAAGGACATTAGGGGTCATCACATTGCTTTAAGCATGCATAATTATAGACAAGAAGCATAGTTTTTTATATTCATATTAATGCAAGTATATGTTTGTATTAAATGTGGATTTTTAGTTCAGTTTTTTACACAAAACATATAGGACTAGTTGAGTGGTATTGCTTGAATGGTTGAGTGTTTTGATCTTCATGTAATAGGTCCTGCCATTGATCCCTGTTACCCATATTTTAGTAGGGTACCTAAAACGTTTTGACAAAGAACCACACCATTTGTAAGCCCAAATATGTGTAATATTTTGGCATTGTAGGCCATGTACAATGAACTATAAAATTTATCCTATTCCCCTTAGGTTAATAATTATGAGAGGGATTATTATTTTATTCTTCATGTTGATTGGTTTTATTGCTTATTTAATTGCACCATGGTGTGTGATAACTCCCTTCTTGATGGATATGATAATGTCCTAGGCTAGTATTCAGGCATCATGGAGGAAGATCTATTAGGACACATGGCTTACATGAACACTTGTTGCATTAGCCGTATAATGGTGATGGCATTCTGTAAAGGTGGAAATATCCATCCCATTATTGTGGTAGTGCAACTAACTTTTATTCCCTACATGGACCAATTCTCTTATGTGTGCACACCTATTTGGCCACGACCATCATTCTTCATGGTAGTCTTACAATTCACAATGATTTTTTGCTCCATGAGGTAGCCTTTCACACTCTCCAAGACAAGGAAATAGGTCTATTTCACTCTCCTAGGAAATCCAAATCATGTCCAAGTCAAAGAATCTAATATTCCTTTTCTAAAGTGCCTTTTCAAACATTCTTTTACAATCAAAGGGGGGTCGACTTCTCTTGGAGAAGTTGTGAGGGTAAATATGAAAATGTGGCACATCTTATGAGAAAACTAAAGGTCATGCAAGCAAAGAACACTTCTATGGACCATGACTAAGCCTACAAGAAAGGAATTGAAGCATCAAAAGGTAGAAGTAAGCAAAATCAAGCATCCAAAAACAAGCCATCCATGTCAAATGAGTTGTTGGGGGTCATAAAATAAAACTTAAGGGAATGTTGAGCTACATGAGGGAGATGTTGGACTACTCCTAACCTATAAATATTATTCTAGGCTTAGGCAAGTTGGTTTTTAGGGGAAAATTTCACATCTAAGGTAAATCAACTTTCTTTAATAATAAATTTGAGCCTTTTTAGTGGAACATCAACCTTCTTGGGAGGGTTGTAGGAAATGTCCAGTCAATTTTGTAACGATTTAGGTTCCAAGTCTATTGTGGACCACAATTCAACCCTTTTTGAGGTTTCTTAAAAATTCTCTAAGAACCAAATGAAGAAGAGATGTTGAGAACCTCTTGTATAAATGGAGAGCTCACACACCTCCCAAATCGTAGTGAATCTATTGAGACCATTTTTTCCATAGTGTAATATTTTCATGAAGCTTTGGTGTTAACTTTGATGTCTGTTTCTCTTGGAAACTCTATATATTCTTAAAGAAAACATTGTCTTAAGTTAAGACTACTACAAGGAAATCAATATTTATCCGTTCAAGCGAAACTTTGTCACTTGGAGAGAGATGTCTAGGGTAATTCTCTCACTTTTCTAATGTTGGTATGAGTCCTTGATGGGTCATACCCTAGAAATTTCTCAACAAGGATTTTAATAGTATTTAATTCCATAGTTGATCTTATTGTTGAAGTCATTTTCCTTGGAGGGATCCCTTCTAGTAGGGCTTGTTTTCATATCTTGTAGTGATTAGAAAGAAGGTAAGTTAACTTATATTGTTCTAACTTATTTGCCTAATCCAAAAGAATTGAATAACTAACTTAAGTGGTGAATTCATGTTAACTCCAATATACCATAATGGAGATAAGGCATTAGCCCTAAATGCAATAAACAACCCCTTTTTCCTACCAAATTCAAGTTCTTGTAATTTGATTTATACATATTATATAAAAATCGAAAATAGAAAAATACAACATACAAAAAAAATATAAGAGAAAAAATACCAAAAAATAGTCTCATATTAAGGTGGATGTCTTGGTTTTTGTCGTTATCTAGAAACATATAATAGCATAATACAAATAAGGTCTCTCTTTTTTTGGATGATTTGCTCTAACATCATTTATTGGGAATTTTTTGAAGATCTTCCCAAATCTAAAATAAAATTATAGCCATCTTCTACAATTATTCGTAAAGCCCTAACCTAATGTTTGAAGAAATTAAGGTGAGATCTCACCAGGTAAACCATAATTTTACTTCTAATTGGTTTTAATTGCAAATTAATATTATTTAGAATCATTTTCAGCCTCCTAAAGTCCTGAAAAGTGCCATACTTTGATTGGGATGAAATTTGGGCATAACACTAGAGAGATTATCCCTACAATTTATGCAATTTATATTTAAAGTTTTTGTATCATTATTTGTATTTGTAAAAATCTATTTTTGGGTTATTATTTCATTAATATTTCATAGGACAAGTATTATCACCCATGGATACTTCATCCTAGTGTGTTTCCACACTCTCGAAGGGCTTGAAAATCACTCCAATATTATGTTTCATGTAGACATTTATCATTGAGAAGTGTTGGAAGCATTGGACAACAACAAGATTTTCCTCTTTTAATTCAAATAATTAAGATGAAATTAAAGATAGATCATCTTATTTGGTGTGTGCTTCATTACCTCATCTTGTGACATCGAAGGGAATATTTACTTAAGTTATTTCACTCTTTCTCAAGTGTTGGTTTGTATTTTCTAGGTTATTTACATACATATCATATTTATCACTTTTGTTTATTTAAATCTTAAACTTACTCATATTTAGGTTTCCTAAGGAAGTAGTCTACCAACTTATTGATGAGTAAATCAAGGTATTGGGATAGACCTTGTGGCATTGTAGGAGTTGGCCTAAAGTAAGATGATTTTGTGTTGAGGTGAGAATGGGTAAACATTACGTGTTTTTACCACTTAAAGTCTTGACCAGCCCTTGTTGAATTTTCTAATCCTCGTGGTAACATTTTTTTTGGTGCCATTTCTAGGAAGAGGTTTTATCATCCTCATGTTCCAACAACATTATATTTATAAGTGTGAATCATCCCCTCCATAACTAACATTTTTTTTTCATTATTGTTGAGGATAAGGTCATCTATATTGACATTCCAATGACATTATATTTCAAAATATGATTTGTCCCTTTTTAAGGTCAATCATTCTAGTGCTTTAACAATACTCTCAGAGTAAGTGTTTCTTTTGTTACTTGTCTTTGTACCTTGGTGAGATCTGTACAACTAACTTGAAATGCCTCATCGAGTGAATCCACAATAACAAATCACAACAAAGGGGTAATCTATAAGAAGAAACCCCATTATTTGTGTCCCCAAGCCTAAACATGTCTATCAAGGAATATTATACAAAGCATAGGTCATCAAAGAGAATAATAAATCAATCTTTGAAGCTTTTAGTGACATCAAAAGACTATTGAAAATTATTTGATCACTCAACATCTAATGGTTTCTCTATAATTGAAAAAATCATTCAAACCTTTTGATTTCACTTACATTCCTTTCCAAACTCATTGAAAGAGATGGCCACCTTTAGTGGTGACAATATTATTGGGGTAAGAGAGCATTGGGATGCATTCATGGAAGATATAACCACATTGGAATTTTGTCATTTAAATGTCTTATTTAAATGTTTCTCTTTATCATTAAAGAAAAATGTTTGGAAATTTTTATTAACTTTGCTTGGTGGTAAAATTGTTTCATTTAATGCGTGTCAAATTATATTTTAATAGAAGGGTTGAAAAAAAGGATGTTCATTTTCTTTTAAATGATTTGACTAATATTAAAATGAATGAAATGAATCTATTGGTTAATTTAATTAAATATTTGCAAGGTCATGTAGGAAACCCATAGAAACACCAACACATTTCAGAATCCACCTTCATATATTGCATAAATACTCTCCATGGTCACTTTAGCTTCTTATTTAATGAAGCCAAAACCAATATATTAGATGAAGCTAAAGGAAATACAAAGAGCATGGATGAAAGTTGGGTGTTGTCGTAGATTCTGGATATTCTTATCTCTTTCACGAATGTGGATTGGAGACAAGAAAAATATTCCATCTTCAAAACCTCCTCCACCCTCTACAAATCCTCTAACATTGTTGGTTGATAAGTTCATGGAAATTTAGATCACCATCACCAAGAATCAACCTTCCATGTAGGAAAAGGATATTACAATTGGGAAAAGGTCAACAAAAAAATAAGTTTCCACTAAGGACTGTATTTTTAAGGCCACCCCAAAATCAAAGGTGCCCTAGCTCATTAGATCCAACCAACATGATGAAGCATCCTCATCCATGTTTTAACAAATGTTGTAATGCCTTCCATTTGAAAAAACTTTTGCATTTTATTTAAAAGTATCAGATCATATGTTACGTGTTCCTAAAATACTTGCAAGATAGTATTTGGAGGAAAATATCTCCACAATGAAGATATGAAGATGTCTCAAGTAAACAATGCATGAGTTGACAAGGCACATAGATATTTGGTGAAATGCATATGCCAAACGAAATCAAACAAATGTTCACTAATAGGTTTAAGGGGATCACATATGACAAAAGGAAAAGAAAGGGTCCAAGCCAGCTGGAAATGTCAACTCCCCCCAAAAAAATGTGTCAACCTTAAGCCCATTAGAGTGAAAGTGTTAAATAATATTCAACATCTCTTCAAGTAACTTTTGATATAATAGATTTGGTAAATAATCTAAAAGTGTCAATGTCCAAAGTTTCTAGAAATCAAGAAACAAATTGAAGAGGTGGTATAGTTCAATATTAAAGAAAGTCCAACTTCAAGTACATAAGAAGGGAAATATGCCCCTATTATGATGCAAAAAATGACTAGAAAAGGAGCTAAAAAGATGATGAATCAACCATTTTTCATCTCACTAATAGTTATGGATTAGATATTGCATAATTGTATGTTGTATTTTTGAGCCAACATCAATGTGATAACCCTCGAAGTCATGAAGAAATTGTGACTAGGGATTTCAAAGCCTTCTAGAAATATTTGTGTGATAGATTCCTAGGAAGTTCTTATGTGTGTTATTATTAATTATTTATAGGTTCATTTCGCAACACATCCAAATATATTCTTAGAGATAAACATTGTGGTTATTGATTGATCTATAAATCATTGTGTATTTTCCACCAGAAAATCCATCACAATAGATATACAAAGGTATAATGAAAATCCAAAGTCTATGCTATGAGGGTTAATTTTTTACTAGATTTCTAGATTCACTACTTACTGTGTTATACTTATGCATCCAATATATGAAATATATAAAATAGATAGCAGAAAAAAATATAATCACTCACAATCATAATAACATGAGATATGACATAGGATACCCATAGAATACCCAATTACTTCCACTAAATTACATAGGTTACATGTTACCCAAAATTTTCTTTTTTTCCTTTTATTTGCTTGACAATAAGCTATGATACCATTTTATCACATACACATACTAAATTTATCCTAACCACACTTGCATAAACTTGGTTTCATTTCTCATACATTTCTTCAATCACTTTACATGTAAACCTTTCTTCAAATACTTTGTATACAACCAATTAGGTAGTATTTTTATTGTACACATTTTTTTAGACATTTCGTATGAAATCAAAATTAGAAACATTACAATAATTCCACTTCTATTATATTAACTAAAATATACCACTCAGTCATGCAACTTTTGATTTTTCTCTTTGAGGTATTTTATCAAATAGTTTGTATACGAATTGTAATAAAACACCTTTAACACATTTATTCAATTTTTTGCATGCAAGTAGGCATATATTAGCTATAAAAATACTATCATACAATAATACTATCCCCACCCACAAAACAATTTCTTTATTAGGGCATCACATCAAATTGTTTGCATGAAATGAATCATTAAAACATTTAGGCATTTCTTCAAATGCTTTGCATGCAAACTAATATAGAAAATTTTGTAGGACATATCTCCTAAATTATAGTAGTATATGTTCTAAAATTTGAACTAGATGATTAGTGGGAGTTTCCCTCAATATCGTTCAATTTTCAGCCCCTGGAACCTCCCAAATCATAAGTTATAGCATAAATGCTAACATGACATGTTTGATGTATGATTTTAGGAGCATTCAGGAAGCTCGACTTCCTCTAATCATATATCATAAAATATCATAACCCAAGATCTAAAAGTTGGATCAAATGATCAGCTACATTTTCCATCACTATGGTCCAAGTTTCAACTTCTGGAAACTCCTAGAAGAAAAGCTATAACTAAAATTCTAACATGACATGTTTAATGCACAATCTGAAGAGAATTTAGGACATGGAAAATTTTAGGGGCTAATATTCCAGGTGAGCCAATTTTCCTTGATTTTTACACAAAATGATTCGGCAATTTCCATTTTTTATAAAAATGATTCACCCAAATCTTAAAATATAAAAGTATTTTACCTTACAAATCACCAAATTTATATAGAGACTATATAAAAATCATTATAAATTTTAATTATGAAAGGAATATATCAATAAACATTTTACAGTTTGCATATTAGGTACTAGCGAGATTCACCAATGTTTTTAAACTCCAAGAAACAATTTCAGCCCTAAAATTTTCCCTGATTTAGGAAGATCAAATTCCTCTGACCATATATCCTAAGATGTTGTGACCTAGGATATAAAAGCTATACTAAATGACCAATGAGATTTCCCCTCACTATGATATAAGGTTCGTCGTCTAGAACTTTTAAGGATAAATGTTCTAACATAAATTCCAGCATGACCTGTTTAAACATGCATTTAGGAAGCCCAACTCCCCTTGATCATATTTCCTACAATATAATGACCCAAGATCTAAATCCTGGACCAAAGGATCATTATAATTTCCCCTCACTATGGTCCAAGTATCAACTTCTGGAACCTTCCAGAAGAAATGTTATAGTAGAAAAGTGAGAAATTGTAATCACAAAGCCCTACATGTCCACATGCAACATATTAACTTGTACATAAAAATCAAGACATATTTCTTACAACCTCAAGGTAGAATTTCAATATAATCCATAAAACAATCAAGGAATTTTCCGTATTGATTACATGCAACAATTTCCTACAGCCATGAAAAATTATCACATAGATATACATTAATTTCAATAAAGAACTAATCATTGTATTCATAGCTCACAATTCATAGCACATGTATGAGATCTAGAAATTGTTGAAACTAAAGGTGGGACCTTGATTTTCCACCCAACCATAGAGTAGTTGCAACCTCTATTTCCTATGATAGTCACTCTCGAGCCAAATCAAAGATATAAGGGGATTCTTCATGAAAAATCAGTTGGAAGTCATGATCAACACTAGGAGTATGGGATTTTTCGTTATAGGTGGTTTATCAACCAAAGAAAATCCAATTTTGTCCTTCATCCAATTTCTTGCATTCCCATTAGAGAGCCTTTTTTTTTGTTGTTCAAATTCCATTTTGTCATTTTTTGTGTGTGTCTCTTCATGTTCATCATGGAATATTCTTCAAGATATTTCTTGATAGCTGCACATTTGATTAAGCAATGGTGCCAACTAACAGCACTTAGGTTCTTCTTTCATTTCCCCTGCAGATCATAGATTTGTGGTACCACTTGTTAGGCCATTCAAATAAATTTATAATCAAATTATAATTACATATAGTCAGACAGATTATACCATGGGTGTTACAAACACTACCCCATTAAGGGGAACACTATCCTAAATGTTCGTAGAAGAAAAATACTAAAACAAAATTGATCTTTATAAATAGTTCTTACATCAAATTATTCAACAAAAGAATATGGGTACAATGCACTTATTTTGTTAGCCATCTCCCAAGTGGGTTCATTAGGTCGAAAGTGTTCCCACTGCAACTTGAACTTCTTTATTACTTGATTCTGGAGTGCAATCTACCTCCAATTTCCAGCCATGCCATTCACTCTACTTAGTCCTTTAGGAAACAATTTCATCTCATTAATTTTTGAGACACACTCATGCACTCTTGATCCAAATCAGTATGTACATGATTCTAAAAAACTAGTTCATCTTTTGATTTATGGAATCCCCTTTGCTACATCAATCCCTTACATGATTTGTTTCTTCTTCTATGTATTCACTCACCTTCCAAGTTCATGCTTCCCATTATCTTATTCCTCTATCCACCAAGTAATACATCCATTTGTAAGGCTTCCTCGTATAGGAAGAATTCTATCAACCAAGGTATCCCTTTGATCGAAATCTGGATTAGGGGTAAAATTTTTCTCAACCATCAAAGTGCTCAGAATCACTCAAAAACTGAATGACCACATCTGTCTCAGCGATATGATCCCAACGCAAATCACTTAACTCAAAATGGAGCTTGTATGAGAAATATAGAGACTTATGTCCACTTTGCCAAACAGAAGAATTTTGCAACAACAAAAAAATATAGTCACTGCCAAGTTAGCAATTTGTACTGTTGATGTGGCAGGTGACTATGCAAGTGAAAGTTTGGTTAATAATGAATGAGATCGCGCCAAGTGGCGCTTTATGAATGGTAGACATTTTGATGTGTTGGTTGTTTTTTATTGGCCATTAGAGGACCAATGAGAAGGTGACATGTGGCAAGCCCAGATTCCACCACGTGTCCCTCCCTAAGGGCCTAGCAGGTTGGTGCAATGTAAGAGGTTATTTGGAAGGTTAGCAGAGTCGAACACGCAACGTCGCCCACACAAACCCCAAGCTTTACCATTATGCCGCAGCAAAGTTTCTTACGAAACTATGGGCGTGCTTGCTATTTAATGAGTAACACATGGTAGATTGGGGAGGAGAGTGCCAACCCCATGGGCTAGGCCCCTCTGCATATGATTGACACCAGAAAAGCTGGAGCCAACATTGACACTAACCGTGCTATTTAACGTGCTAAGTGGGGATTAGCGTTAATCCAAATAGGCTTATCCCTTAATTAATTTTGGATTAAGTTGGTAGCAGTTTTAGTAGGCCCGATAAATCCATCCATACTCCAATTTTGGTGGGCCTAACTAGTGTTTCTCGAGATTTGGTGGAGTTTTCCGAGGGAAAACTGAAGAGACCATAACTTTTGCAATTTTCGATCAATTATGGCTAGAAAAGAGTCATTCCTAGATGATTTGGATGCTTTGATCACAATGAAGCAGCTGGCAGAGGTAGAAAGGCACTTATTTATGTGATTTTTCTACGTTGAATTTTAAGGAAGCCTAGGACCACCATGAGAGGAGGTCAAGCCTAGATCAACTGAAGTCCAATTGTGGAGCTTGGATAGTCATTTTTGGGGTTTTTGGGTCTTCTGAATCCAATTGATTAAGTGGCAAAGTTGTTGGAGCACTGTAGGTGCATGTAATTAGAGAATTGACCTGTAATTCAAAGAGGGCCTAGCCATTGAAGCAGGTCCAAGGAGATGTAGTGCAGGAGGAGTGAAATCCTTTATCAACTTTGTGTTATGATTGTTGTGTTTTACTTCTTATATTTTACTTGTTGTATATGTGTTTTAAACAACTAATTAACCTCATAAATTGCTCATAAAAGGCACTCAACACTTGAAACATAATTCCTCACATTTTGGTTAATTTGAGACGATCCTAAACACATTTTTTTAATACTGATGAGGGAGCTTGCATATCATTAAAAGGTTTTCCCAACATTTAGATCAAGTTGGTATTAGAACTAGGTTAGCTGATTTTAATCCTGAGATGGTTTGCCAAGGTTAGCTAGAAAATTAGCTATTGGCTTTGTATTTATGTAAGGAGAATTTAACTGTGTGCAAGCTTATGTGTGTAAGATCAAGAAGGGAGATGGTATGAGATTCTTCTTTGTTGAGAAATTTTTTGAAGCTTTGTGAGGCTTTTTGATGCATTACAAGTGTGAAGGAGGCTTCAAAAACTGATGTTTCTAATCCATCTTCCTTAGTAAGACTCTTTGATTTAGAGATGTTGCAAGAGCTTATCATCATGAGAGATATGGTACAAAAGATGAATGAAGATAGGAAGGAGAACAATATACTTCAATAGGAATTGATGGACATGAAGGAGGAGAAGCAAGAGATTATTGAAAAGATATATTAGATGGAGATTCAACTCCATGATGCCATGGAAATCCTAGCCAAGTATGTGCATGAAAATGATGTTGGCATTATGATACAGGTGTTTTCTTTGATGGCAACTCACTCAGAGGTATGATACAGGGGGCAACTCAATCAGATGACAGATCATAGTACAACAAGTCAAGAGAGAGGTATACGCAGGTTAACCTTGATGAAAGTGTGTATACATGCGGATGAGTAGAACATAAGATGCGTATATGTACACACACAGGTTCACAAAAGGAAAGGCGCATACATGTCGGAAAACTAAGTTTTGGTCCATGGTATTTGATCCAAAGTGTTGAGCCCAGGTATTGAGTCCGAGGTATTGGTTCTACATGGTTTTGGACCATGGTATTGAGAGAAGCCTAAACCTATATAAGGAGAATATCATTAGGCCAAGGGGGGTGCAAGTGTGCAAGGATTGAATATCTGATGAAGTGTGAGATCTAGTATGCTAATTATGGGTTTGAGATGCTTAGTTTGATCTGAATCAAGGATGCACCTATGCAATTGATGATGGATGATGGATCGGGATCATAAGGCTTGGAATGTATGTGATAGACTAGATCTGAATTATTGATGCATGTTTTATTGTATGAATGTTATGATCTGGGTATGACTGATGTCTAGAACAGTTGCAAAGTTATGAGTAAATATTTGCAGATTTTTACGCGGGTTGGTTTTGCTAAAATCGCGTATGTACGCCGGTTTGGTTCATCATAGTAGCGTATACATTATGAGATATGATATTTGAAGTTGTAGTTGGATCTGACTATTGTTACAAAGTTCTGTTATTTGTTCTGTGTTCTGGTGACTATGTTGTTGACAGGGTTTCAGTGTTTTAGTATTGGGTGATTTAGAGATTGATGATGCAAGTGTAGTTAATGGGTCTATTGCAGTGATGATTAATTTTGTACTTCAATGTTGTTGATGGGTCCAGTATGAAAATTGGATGAGACGTGGCCTTCCGATTATGGTGTTGTGCTTCAGGAGTATCCAGTATGAAAATTTATGAAACGTGGTCCCTGGAGGAAGAAAGAAGGTTCTATTCTTCATTAGGCTGATGCCTATGTACAGGTAAACATATTGGCTAGTACAAGATCCAGGGGGTTGGAGCTCCCTTTCAGTAGCAGCTGGAAAATGAGTGAAGGTTGGAGTCTTCAGTAGGTCGGCGCCTATGTACTAGTAAATGGATCAGCTAGTACAAGAGCTAAGGGGGTTGTAGCTCCCTTCCAGTAGAAACTAGAAAACGAGAGAAGGTTGTAGCCTTCTGTGGGTAGAAGCCTGCATACTGGTATAAGATTGCTCCAGTACAGAAATATTGTAAAAAGAAGTTTCTTATTAAAGGAAGATAGAGACGAATTGCAGTAGGTGGTTTTCACCCACATTGGGTTTCCACCTTATATCATGGTGTTCATTTGTGCTTCTTATGTGTGATGATCTGTTATGTTTTACTACACCTGTTTACTGTTCATATGGTTAATAATGTTATGATGCACTCATTGGAGATCAACTAATTGAATCATAAGTTTACTGGATGTACGCTAGTTGCATTTAACACAGCTGTGTATATACGTGGATATCCTTAACTGAAGTAGCGTATATTAATCTGAGCATGAAAATGAAAAAGTGTTTGATTTGCTAATACTGATTCACCCCCCCCCCCCCCCAAGTATTATTTCCAACAAATGAGGTATGCAATTCAATTTTATCTTCAATTTCCTCTCAAAATGAATGTTTTGGTGCTTTTGAAAGATATACTAGAGGAATAGGGTCCAACTTATTAATGAACATGGGTTATGAAGGTAACGGGTTAGGAAAACATGCATAAGGCATAGTTGATCCAGGTGGATATTGGTGGCCACCTGACAATTCCACTTGGACCCCTGCCATTGTTTCTTTCAACTTTTTAGTTTCCCTAATTTTAGCACAATTTACTATTTTTAGTAGTTTTTCTAGTCCTGAACTTCGAGAGCCATTTCAAGGCCCTAAACAACATTTTTTGGGAAAAATGGGAGAAACATGGGTAAGTGGACTAATGTTACTCTTCCCAAAGTTGTAATCATCAGATAGATCTTTCTAATGAGGTATTGTATGCGTCAAATAGAGATCATATGCCAAAGTTACGACCCTGGGAAGTTGATGTACCAATTTACCCAAAACGAGGCCCATAGTTTGGTGCTTCACCTCCTAGGGTTAGGTTTTTGGATGTTTAGGGTTTTCCATTATTTCTCAAAAATAAATAGGCCTTTGAGTCTCATTGTAAGACAGTTTAGAGGAATGTAGCTACCACATCTCTTCTTAGAGATAAGCTACCATCACCCTAGCTAGTTTATTTCTATTTCTGTTTGTAAGCATATTTAAGTACTTTACAGTAATGAAATGAAGTATTATCTCTACTGCATCTCTACATGTATGGTTATATTTTTAATTTATTGCATTCCTATTTAAATCTGGATCAGTGGTATCAAAGCGGTCTTCTCTTTCTCTATCTTTCTTTGCATGTCCCCAACAAGGTTGGGGTATAAGGAGTTAGGGCTTGAACTAGTCGAACCTTTACAAGACCAGCCTCAAAAATCCTGACAACCTCCCATGGAGGATGAAAAGAAATACAAGGGGGTAGGAGATCCTATCAAAATATCACTCAAAGAGGACCTCGAGTGACAAAGGAATGCGATGATGAACAACTTTTCCCATATCCTTTAGCAGCTACCTAGGGGCAACACATCTACTTCCAACAGCTACTCTAGAAGTGCCACACCCTTTAAGGTACAAGTTAACTTTGAAATTCCCATATTTGAGGGTCAAATAGATGCAGACGTCATAGAGAAATGGTTAAATCTTCTAGAATGGTATTTTTCTGTTCACGATTTTTCCGGCCGAGAAATGATTACTTTTGCTCTTCTTAAAGCCGGCCCCCATGTCAAGGATTGGTGGGAAACCTACTGCGAGCAGAAGGATGAAAGTACAACCTCACTGTTTTCAGCCGCACCCACTTGAAATTCATTTTGAGCTACCATCAAGGAGTAGTACTACCCTGTCGGAAGCTATGAGGATCGATACATAAAGTGGACCACGCTGCGGTAGGGAAGGGACCAAGACGTGCCGTAGTTTACCAATATCTTCCATACCCTTCACACAAAGTTGGGTATCAAGGATTATGAGCAACATTTGGTACTCAAATGCCACAAATTCCTGCATAGGTACATCCAGGAAGAAATAGAATTCCTGAACATCTCCTCACTTGGCACGGCATACCGATATGCTATTAAGATCGAGAAAATTTTTAAACAAAAGAAGTGAGACTTTGGATCTGTGAATCTGAAGTAAGGGAAAGGTGCCCCTAGACTACAAAACAATGGACAAAGCCAAGGTGAGGTGGCCCAAGACAACCTACCAAAGCTGCAAGAAAATAACAGTGCCACGAACATAAAAAAGGACACGGGAAAGTGGTGTGAGTTCCATAGGAGCTCCACTCACAACACAAGTGAGTGTCGAGCCAAGCAGTCAATGGTGGCCAAGCTAAAGGTTTGAGAATCAGATACTTCTTCTGACTTTGAGTCAGAACCTGATGAGGGGAATGACAAAGGGAAGTAGATTATCGATGTAGAGCCCAACACCACCATTGCCACCACGAAGATCCAAAAGGAGGAACCCGAAGATCCAGAGGAGGAGGAGTGCCTCTTCCACTCCCAGATGTGGATAAAGGGCTCCCCACTACATTTCATTGTCAATAGTAGGAGCCAAAAGAACCTCATTTCGGTATAGGTTGTGAAGCAGCTAGGCTTACCAACCATAGCACATCCACAACCATGCACCATCAGGTGGCTTCACCAAGGATGGGATCTTCGTGTGAGCTAGCAATGTCGCCTTCCATATAACATCAAGCCCTTCACAGATGAGGTATTGTGTGATGTTGCTCCCCTTGATGTTTTTGATGTATTATTAGGCCAACCATACTTGTGGAAGCCACATGTTGTGTATGAATCAAGGCCCCATGCTGTTATTGTTACTTTGGGAAATAAGTTATACAGGATACCAGAGGTATCTTTGGTTACTGCAAAACAATGTAGTAAGCTCATTTCCAAAACTAGGAAATTTGTTTTCCTAATGATACGCCCTTAAGGAAAGAAGAAGACGGTGGCCACAACCTCCAGACAGTTCCCTCCATACGAAAACTATAGATGGACAAGGTCATGGATGAGTACAAGGACATCTTCGCCTCCCCTGCAGGGGTTCCTCTGCACTATCAAGTCAAGCACTTCATTGATCTGACCCCAGGTATGCTACTTCCCAATGGACCAATCTATTTTCACTTCGTTCTAGAGAATGATGAAATCAAGAGGGAGATTTAGGAGCTACTACAAAAAGGTCACATCCGTCTGAGTTCATCACCCTGTGGAAGCCTAATCATGTTGGTACAGAAGAAGGATGGGACTTGGAGACTCTATATTGACTATCTGGCACTGAACAAGATCACTGTCCATAATAGGTACCTGATCCCACAAATTGATGATCTCTTAGACCAACTAAAGGGGGAAAAATATTTAAGCAAGATTGATTTGAAGTCAAGATATCACCAGGTACCAATCGAACCCTCCAATGTGTTAAAGACTACCTTCAAAGCCAAGGAGGGCCTTTCTGAATGGTTGGTTATGCCTTTCGGATTGACGAATTCTCTTGCAACTTACATGAGGCTAATGGATGACATCTTGCATCCATTCACCAACTCATTTGTAGTGGTATACTTGGATGGCATCCTGATCATTAGCTAGAGTTGGGAAGAGCACCTCCACCACATCCAACAGGTTCTCCAAACACTGCGGCAACACAAGTTATGTGTCAATTTGGAGAAATGCACTTTTTGCATTAACCCAGGTTGAGTATCTGGGATACATTATTGATGAATGGGGGGTGCATGTGGATCCATTCAAGATCCAAGTCATTCAGGATTGGCCATCTCCAACCACTTTGATAGAGCTCTGCAACTTCTTGGGTCTTGCCAACTTCTACCACAAGTTTGTGTTGGGATTTTATCATATCACTTGGCCCTTGAGTCAAGTCACCAAGGGAGGAGTGAAAGCAAAATTCTTTTCATCTGAATCTCAACAGAAGGCATTCACAGAGTTGAAATATTGCCTCTACTCGACACCAGTGCTCGCATTACCAAACTTGCAACAACCATTTGAGGTTGAGAAATATGCCTTTGAATATGCTATTAGGGTAGTCCTTATTTAACACGGGCATCCAGTGGCATATCATAGTGAGACACTTTCAGACATAGTCTAGAAGTATCCCACTTATGACAAAGAGATGTATTCCATTGTGTAGGCCTGCCAACAATGGAAGCATTACATTTTGGGGAAGGAAATGATCATCCACAAAAACCACCAGCCCTTGTAGTTCATACAAACCTAACAGAAATTTTAGAATGATCACCATGAGAAGTGGTCCACATACCTTCAATAGTTCCATTTCAATATCAAGTATAAGAAAGGCAACATCAATAATGTTGCAGATTGCCTCAGTCGACCACCAATCATAGCGTTAACCACTATGCTCAACTCTTATGGGAACGAGACTTATGATTAGCCACTTCTCTATAAAAGTGACCCATAATTCAACCACACATACCAGTCACTCTTGGATGGTCAACATGTTCCATATTTTTTCCTCTACGGTGCTCTGTTATGCCACCTGGGTCACCTTTGTGTTCCTTCAAGCGAGCGTGCCAAGATAATTTGGGAAGTGCACTATAGTCAAGTTTTTGGGCACTTCGAGGTCGAGAAAATGGTGGCAGTACTACCAAAGTATTTCTATTGGCCGAATCTTCGAGAAGATGTCAGGAAGTACATCGGATCATGCACTACCTGCACCATTGCCAAACCGACCATCAAGAAGCAAGGCCTCTATACCACGCTCCCTACCCCTATCTGACCTTGGGAATCCATCTCCATGGATTACATGTCGGGCCTTCCTTCTACTAAGCATGGAAATGACTATGTTTTTGTGGTTGTTTACAAGTTATCAAATATGGCCATTATGGCGGCCTGCAAGAAGAATATCACAGTAGAAGCCACTATAAAACTCTTCTTTGAATGAGTGTGGGTACACTTTGGGATCCCACAGTCTATCATCTCATATTGGGACAGTAGGTTCCTCAGTACATTTTGGTCCAGTCCCTGATCGATGTTGGACACCAAACTCACTAAGTCCATAGCCTTCCATCCCCAAACTGACGGCCAGAGACAGGATGTCAACAAGATGATAATACACATTCCACGCATGTACAACTCAAAGCATCCATGCACATGGGATGAGAGCCTCCCTTATGTTCAGCACGACTATAACCAGGCTCTCCATAGCTCGACTGGCCACAACCCTTTTTAGGTGGGCTTCAGGTTCTAGCCATTATGTCCCATTGATGTGGCCATGCCATTTGCAGCTACTCAGACAGATTTGGCTCATGTCCAGAACGAAACAGATAAGGAAAACAACTTCATTGAGCACATCCAACATATTTTCCAATATTTCCATGACATTATAGAGAAATCAAATTCCATGTACAAGCAGTGACATGATCAACATCAGGTGCCACAAAAGTTTCAGGTGGGCGACAAAGTTTGGTTGCATTTGCAAAAGGAACGCATTACCGAAGCCTATCGAAAACTCAGACCACTCTGATATGGTCCTTACACCATTACCAAGGTTGTGGGAGATAATTCATTTGAGCTCAACATTCCCCCATTCCTTGGCCAGCACCTAGTGTTCAATGTGGACTTCCTTCGACCATACTTTCCACCATTACTAGACACATCCGACACTGCAGAACAACTTACATCCAAAGAGTTAAATTCAGATTGCATGGAACAAGCTACAACTAATAGGATCATGGATAGATAGATCAAGCACACCCATCAGCAAAATATCCAACCATATTGAGTTTTCAAAGAAGGCCAACTCCTTCACGAGGGCATGTGGCTCACAAGGACCAAGTTTAGCAAAAGTTTCCTCATTTCATGGAGGAACTCAACGCAATGGGGACCATTTCTTCCTAAGGGGGGAGGAATAATCTAGGTGGATATTGGTGACCACCTTCCAATTCCACTTGGACCCCCACCATTGTTTCTTTCAACTTTTCAGTTTCCTTAATTGTAGCACAATTTAATATTTTTAGCATTTTTTCGGGTCCTGAACTTCCAGAGCTATTTCGAGGCCCTAAACAACGTTTTTTGGAAACATTGGGAGCAACATGTGTCCATGGATTGATGTTTCTCTTCCCAAAGTAGTAGTCCTCGGATAGATCTTTCTAATGAGGTATTGTGCGTGTCAAATGAAGATCATATGCCAAAGTTACAACCCCGGGAAGTTGATGTACCAATTTACCCAAAATGGGG
>APFE030308704.1:0-14427 GCA_000404065.3 Pinus taeda | reverse complement strand
TACCCAAAACGGGGCCCACAATTTGGCATTTCATCTTCTAGGGTTAGGTTTTGGGATGTTAAGGGTTTTCCATTGTTTATCAACAATAAATAGGCCTTCGAGCCTCATTGTAACATAGTTCAAAGGTATGTAGCTGCCACATCTCTTCTCAGAGATAAGCTACCATCGCCCTACCTAGTTTATTTCCATTTATGTTTGTAAGCATATTTCAGTATTTTACATTAATGAAATGAAGTATTATTTCCACTGCATCTCTGTGTTTATGGTTATCATTGTAGTTTGTTGCATTCTTGTTCAAATCAAAACCAGTGGTATTAGAGCAGTCTGCTTTTTCTCTATTTTTCTTTGCATGTCCCCAATGAGGTCAGGATATAAGGAGTTAGGGCTTGAACTAGTCAAACCTTTGCAAGGTCAGCCTCACAAGTCCCAATGACCTCCCATGGCAGATGAAAGGAAAGATGAGGAGGCAAGAGATCCTATCAAAATATTTCTTGAAGAGGCCCTCGAGTGACAAAGGAATGTAATGATGGGTAGCTTTGCCCAGATCCTTCAACGACTACCCAAAGGCGATGCATCAGCTTCCAACAGCTACTCTGGAAATGCCATGCCCTTTAGGGTGCAAGTTAATTTTGAAATCCCCATCTTCGAGGGTCAAATAGATGTAGATGTTATAGATAAATGGTTAAATCTGCTAGAGGGTTATTTTTCTGTTCATGATTTTTCCAGCTGGGAAAAGATTATTTTTGCTCTTCTCAAAGCAGCCCCCCACATCAAGGATTGGTGGGAAACCTACTGTGAGTAGAAGGATGAAAGTATGAGCTTGCTATTTTCATCCACACCTACTTGGAATTCATTTCGGGATGCCATCAAGGAGTAGTACTACCCTGTCAAAAGCTATGAGGACAAATACATAAAGTGGACCACGCAGTGGCAGGGACAGGACCAAGATGTACCAGAGTTCACAAACATTTTTCATACTCTTCGCACACAGTTGGGTATCAAAGATTCTGAGCTGCATTTGGTACTCAAATACTACGGTTGCCTCCACAGATACATCCAGGAAGAGATGGAGTCCTTGAACATCTCCTCACTCAGCACGACGTACCGATACGTTGTCAAAATCGATCCAAATTCAAACAGAAGAAGCTAGACTTTGGATCTACAAATTTGAAGACCAAAGGACAAAGCCATGATGGGGTGACCCAAGACAACCCATCAAAGCCACAAGAAAATAGCAACACCACGAAGTTGATGAAGGACACAGGAAAGTGGTGTGAGTTCCACAAGAGCCCCACTCACAACACAAGTGAGTGTCAGACTAAGCAGTCGCTAGTGGCCGAGTTGAAGGCTTCCGAATTAGATGCATGTTCTGACCCTGAGTCAGAACCTGACAAGGGGAATGCGAAGGGAAGCAGATCATTGACGCGGAGGCCAGTGCCAGTGTTTCCACCACCAAGATCCAAAAGAATGAGCCCAATATCCAAAGGAGGGGGAGCACCTTTTCAACTCACAAACGTGGGTGAACGGTTTGCCGCTACAAATCATTGTCAATAATGGCAACCAGAAGAACCTCATTTCAGCAAAGGTCGTGAAGAAGTTTGGCCTATGGAATACACCATACCCGTAGCCATAGAGTATTGGGTGGCTTCATGAAGTACGAGATCTCTGAGTCTGCCAGCAATGCTACCTTCCATACAGCATCAAGCCCTTCACAAATGAGGTATTGTGTGATGTTACACCTCTGGATTTTTGTGATGTATTATTTGGCTAGCCATACTTGTGGAGGCAATGAGTCAAGGCCTCGCACTGTCATTATTTATTTGAATAATTCATTATATAGGATACCGGAGGTAGCCCCATCTACCACCACATCTTTGATCACTACAAAGAAAGGCAGCAAGCTCATCTCCCAGACTAGGAAATTCATTTTCTATATGGTTTGCTCCCAAAGTAAGGGGAAGATCATCACCACATCCATCATCCCCGTGAAGGGTTCCTCCACGCAGCAACAACATCAGAGGGATATGGTCATGAAAGAACACATGAACAACTTCTCCTCACCAACAGGGGCCCCACACAAGTTTCAGATGGGCGACAAAGTTTTGTTACATATGCAAAATTAACGCCTTATAAGAGCCCTCAGAAGCTCAGACCACTCCGACATGGTCCTTACAAAATTATCAAGGTTGTGGGAAACAATGCTTTTTAGCACAACATTCCTCCATTCCTTCGCCTGCACCAATTGTTCAATGTGTACTGCCCTCGACCATGCTTCCCACCATTACTAGACACATCAAAGATTGCAGAACAACTCACCAGGGACCAAGTTTAGCAGATGAAGGAACTCAACGCAATGGGGACCATTTCTTCCAAAGGGAGGATGAATGATCTAGGTGGATGTTGGTGGCCACCCACCTATCCCACTTGGACCTCCACAACTGTCTCTTTCATTTTTTTAGTTTCTGTAATTGTAGCACTATTTACAATTTTTAGTAGTTTTTCGGGTTGTGAACTTCCGGAGCCGTTTTTGAGGCCCTAAACGATGTTTTTTGCGCAATCTGGGAGCGACATGGGTCCATGGACTAATGCAACTCTTCCAAAAGTTGTAGTGCTTGGATAGATCTTTCTAACATGCTATTGTATGCATCAAATGAATATCGGGTGCCAAAGTTACAACCCTGGGAAGTTGATGTACCAACTTACCCAAAATGGGGCCCACAATTGGAATTTCATATTTTAGGGTTAGCTTTTCGGATGTTATGGGTTTTCCATTGTTTCTCAACAATAAATAGGATTTCAAGCCTCATTGTAACAAATTTCAGAGGCATGTAGCTGCCACATCTTTTCTCAGACATAAGCTACGATCTCCCTAACTGGTTTATTTCCATTTTTGTTTGTAAGCATATTTCAGTGTTTTACATTAATGAAATGAAGTATTACTTCCGCTACATCTCTATGTCTATGGTTATCTCTATAATTTGTTGCATTCCTGTTTAAATCCAGATCATAGAATAGGATAGGCATACACAGGAAAATTTCAAAACAAAAGAGATAGAAAGCCAAAGTTCCATTGGATAATGGAAACCATGTTGAAAATAAGATGCAATTATTTTGCACTCATTTCCCTAAGGAGGGTCAATTATTTTGTAGAAAAGTGTTGGAATTTACATCCAACAAGTCATCCCTGACATTTGAAGAAGGTGGAGAGAGATTTTGGAAAGAATGGAAAAGAGGATTCCATAATTCGTTTGGGTCAGGAGGATATACATGATGAAGCACAGTTGAAAGAAGTGCCATTGAAATGGTTTGGTAAGGGATGATTAGATTTTTTAACTAATTAAGGCCTTGCATTTCTTTTGATAATTGATGCAAATCTTTCCTTATTGATGCATTTCCTTTTTATTTGGATGCATTTCTTTTATCCTGAAAGTATGTTGCATATTGCATGAAGCAAGATGTTGGAAAAGTAGAGTTATGTTGACTCACTTAGATGCAACAAAGATGGCAATTTCCAACTACAAATTTGCATGCATGTTGCATTCTTGAACTTGCATGTTTATGCCAGGAAGGTGTTCAAAAGTGGAGTATGTTGACTCACTTTATTCCAGCAAATTCGGTCATTTCAGCTCTTTAAGTACTCGTACATACCAATCCAATTATTGTAGTTGTGATTGTACTTGTGAGAGAGTTGAGAATTGTTATAAATGCATGAGAGTTTGTGTGTGTGAACAGTGGAATTTTTAATAGTTTCATTGTGATTGAACATGCATGAGTGATTAACTTGTGTTGGTTGATTTCTTTGTTAACATGTATGTTGTCAACTTGAGAATTTTGATCATTTGCACATGCATGCATGTCGGCTTGTGTGGTTGATTGATTGTTACATGTATGTTATAATGACTTGGAAGAGTTGATTTTGTCTCCAAACATGAAAGGGAGTTGTGAGAAATTGTTTCATGAGAATGTGGAATTCTTGTTGTAAATAGTCAAGTTGTTGTACATGCTTTTGCTTGACTTGAAAGTGAGTTGTTTGAAGAAGCATGTTCTTTTGACTTGTGTTTAGTCAATGGTTTATATACCACGTTATCACTTGGATTGAACTTCAGGCTGAAGGAAAGCAATGCCAGGGTAACCACAAACCACGCTTAGCCAAGTAGCTAGCCCTACTAGGCCAGGAGAGGGCTCTCTCCATAAGGATCTCAGCCAAGATGACTAGATCAAGAAAAGGATATTAGGCTAGGTATAGTAGCACAAGTTTTGATTTGATTTTGAATGGGTTTTGCTGGATCAGGACGAGATGGACAGTTAGGGCTAGGGAATTAGGTCAATATTGCAGGGTGTTCAATGGGGCAAGGTAAGCATAAGGTTTAGCACTCTATGGCTTGATGGGTGAGGAGTTTTAAGACTAGTGAGAAGCTAGGAAGAGCATGTGATTACCATGGATCCTTCCTAGACTATAGAAAACATATAATGGTGAATATTTCCCCAAAGCAGAGCACTCATGTTATGAATTATGCCTATCAACTTGAAAACATTCACTTAGAAGCAATGAAATGATCAATGAAGTACACAAAACATTCTAACATATGATCACAAGAGAAAAAACTGAACTAAACTTCATACCACATGGATCCCAAAGAAATAGCTACAATTTTTATTAATCTCATGCAAAATTGCTACAAAATGATGTACAATCAAGGCATAAGCATCCAGCTGAGTCCAACCCCTTACAATGAGAAAGAAGAAGAAGATATAGGCATTGTTTCAACCTCCTCTCATCCTTAGGTGTCGAATCCCTAAGATGAGGAGCTAATCTAACCAACACTGAACAACAAACTGAAATTTAGGCATCCTAACAACTTGCCTCTAAAAGTGAGAAAACTGATTCATTTGTGCTCAAATAGACTTTTAATCTAATGAATCTACCCTCCACTAATAATTATCCATCATATTTACAAGCCAAGTCATAATTTACATCAGTAAAACATCCTCCATGAGAGAAAATCCATGAACACAGTGAAAACACAGAAAAACGGCCATCCTATGCAAAATTTGTCCTATGCGCTGCGCCACTGGTCCAATGCACAATGCCACTTTTATGTCCCTTTTGGAGGCCTTCCCAGTATCCAAATTGAGCTCATGATATCTCATTGGAAATATATTCAAGTCTTCCTTCCCACATACCTACAATTTCGTCATTTGAAGCTTATTTGACCCCTCAAAAGTTGATTCACCCAAGACTGCTTCTGTGTGTCCAAAAAGTGGTAGAAAGGTCATTTTAGGGTGCTTTTTGACTTTTTGGTGGACCAATTCTACCCCAAAAACTTAGAAAATCCATAGGGTGCATGTACTCATCGCTCTGAATCCAAAAATTGAAGCCATTTGTCCATTGGTTTCCCCTAGGAAAAGCGCAGCACCAATAGTGCTGCGCGTTGAGCCAAATTTTCTGTGTGTGCAATTTCCATAATTTGCAAAAAACAAAATCTCCTCCAAACCTGACCAAAATTGGTGAGAAACACCATCATCAAGCATCTTAATGAGACAAGGAATCTTTAGCAAGCAGCTTAAGCCTATCTTCCTCTTTTTTTCCCTTTAGAGACCGCCTTAGCCTAGCTTTCATTTGTTTGACCCTCATGTTGCAAATTTTGTTCCAGGTCCTGTAGTGGTAGACCATGTGCCTAATGATTTGGTTGTCCCTATCAACCTTCTACAATAGCTTCACCAAGTGTAAATTGACCCTTTCAAGCCAAATCTCTCTATCACCCTCTATTTCCTTCTCAATAAGAGTGAAAGTGACGGTGCCTCTTCCTTTTGCATAGTTGATTCACCCTTGTCACCTTATCTTTTTATCTTGAGAAGTTCCAGCTCCATGAGGACCATCTTATCACTTATTTGTTTGTTCTCTTGTTCTTGATATGTGATGACATACTTTGGTCTCTCCAAATTGTCCATCAATGCTTGGACTTGAGCCTCTTTCTCTTGTATGATGTTGTTCTCTATTGTTGCTTCATCCTAAGCCTCTAATTCAGTTGTCTCTATGCCATGATGAATATAATGATGTTCTGGCTTATCATGCTCTATCAAATCAAAGTCTCTTTCCTCTTCATCATCAAGATATTCCACCTGCATCTTTTCTTTCCCTTTGTGCAGCTATTGAACCTTTTCCTGCTGTGTTGATGGAGGCAAAGCCCCTTCCACATCCTGTGGAGCAACCATTTGCCTATGAGTTGATGAAGAAGGCAAGGTCCCTTCCACATCCTGGGGAGCAAACACTTGCCTTTCAATTGGAAACAATCTCCTTGTGCCCCTCTGATATGTCATGTAAGTCCCGGGCACCTCGGTAGCTCTAGTCTCCTTGGCCTTCTCATTTGTCTTCACCTGAGCACTACTAGAAGGTCCTATTGATTATTGGGACACTGGTGGAGGAATTTAAGGACCCCTGAATATGTGATGAGAAATAAATGTCTCCCAAGAGATGTTGAGGAGGTTAAGATGATGAATCACAATCATATTGATCAAGGAATAATGATAGAGACTGCTCATCTACTGAGGGTATGGCTTTTTCTGCACAAAATGGGCCATCTTCTCAATATTCCTGACCAAGAAATAAGGGTGGTTTGACATCCTCACCCTGGTAAAATTCATGAGAAGCCGGATGTGATATGTGTATAGTCTGGAAAATCTGCCCTCATAAGTGAAATATTTCATGATGATTTTCATCGTGGGGGCATACTTGTCTTCAAGGAATCTAAAAGAAAAAGGCCTTTTCACCTCATTTATGTACTTGGGTTTGATGTAAGGCTCACAATAATGTTCATCTAGGTCTTGTGCCTTGTACCACTTCTCCCCTACATTCAGAATCTTGGTTGCATCCACAATAATGAATGGTGAAACTGTAAATGTCACCCCAACAAGAGTCACCTTGTTGTCTTGAAGATGGGCTACGAAAATCCTGGTGAGATTAGGATGGTGTTGAACACTCTCTACCTACTCATAGAACTCATAGCACCCTACATGTCTGAAACAAGTGACAGCTAACTGAGAGGCCTGCAATTCTCTGAGCTTTAATGGCTCTTCCCTAATAATCTTGCCTCCCTTGTGTGGTTTCCTTTGATTCCAAGGCGTATCTATCGAACTACCATTAGCTGTGTTTTCCTCCTCCTCATAGTCTTTGTCTTCTCTGTCCATGTTTGCAAAGTTTGAGGCTGTACTCTCCAAGAAAATGTATGAAGGGAATGAGTAAGAGTGATTTAGGAGTGAGGGAATGGGAGATGACCTTGTGAGGTATTTTGGTAGGCTAGAAAATGAAGGGAAGGGTATGAACTATGAAAGTGAGGGAGAGGGGTTTGGACCCCTTTTTGAAATATAACTTGTGGGATGAAGGATGAGGAGGTATAGAATCTTATGGAGTGATGTAGGGAAGCGGTTTAGGGTTCTAGTGATAGGTGGTGGGAAAAATAGAGGGGATTAGGTTTTCTAGAATGTCATTAAGGGAGAAACTAGGGTTTCACATTTGTCATGGTAAATTACATCAAACACATCAATTGCAACTTCAATGGTGATGTAGAGGGAGTGTACTTACTTGTTTGAGAGATGAGAGGGTTCTTTGGAAGTTTTTATGAATCTTGGATGCTTTCTGGTCTTTTTTGCTCAACGTGCATCGCCAACTACAAACGTGCAATGCCACTTCTCAACGCGCAGCATAGTGTAATTTTGCACTGCTGAAACCTCCCTACATGCAGCTCCCAGCTCAGATGCACAATGCTACCTCCTGAACGAGCAGCGCCACCTCCACTGCCTGAAACGTGCAATGCTAAACTATAGAAGAGCAGTGACACTTCACCACTGCTCCAAACGCACAGCACCAACCTCCAGAAGCACAGCGCCACTTCTCTTTGGCTCAAAACTCACTCAACCTCTCCTGTTTTCCTCACTTTTTGACTCCTTCTTTGCCAAATGAGAATGATGAGCTCGAAAATGAAATGTGACACCTTATATAGGAGTAGAAATTGCTTACTAGAAAAAACCCACTTTCTTATGTTTCTTGACCTTTTTCAAATCCCTGTTTTTAATGCCTTTCCATCATTGATTCTTTTCAGGTGGATGATGCTCAACATGAACTAAATTTTGCAATGTTTCTTTGTCTTGTAGCAATGAGAGATGCATTGGTGTAGCCAAGATCATTTATTACATAAAGTCACTTAAAATTACATAAGAAATACAAATTAACTCAAAATGCTCTGTTTTCACCTCAAAAACATGTTTTTTGAGGTGAAAATTACATTAGTTAAAAAGTTAATTATATAGTTACTATGACTTACTAGCCATCATGCTTGACTTATTTATCATCCTCATACCCTTGCTACCCTTTATTTACACTTTTAAATCATGCTCTTGACCTTGGAAATGAAACCCTAAGACCTAATGAAACATGCCCTCTGACCTAATGAAAGCATGATTGCAAATTGACCATGAAACCATAACCAAGCACAACTAAAAGAAGGGTCAGCAAGTATACTCTATGAGGGAGAAATTAGATTTTCTGAAGATAAGACAACCATCAATGAATTAGTTTGACATGACCTAATGAAATGATGTAAAAAGTTCAGTATGGCGCCCCTAAAATGAAAATGCAAAGAGAAAATTTGATCCCTGATGGATGTATGCAGTTACTAACCCTAAAATTGGCCTTATTGGGGATGAAAGAGCCTTGGAGGTGTCAAGAACACCATAGACCAAGTGCCTAGCTGACTGGCCAAATACGGTCAAACAAGCAGAAGACTAAAACAAGGACAAATCCTTTTTTTTTTACAATTTTCAAAGAAACATGACTCAATACAAATTGAAAACTGACTCACAACCGACTCTAAACTTCACTATAAACCAAATCAACCAAACTTGACATAAACCATTCAAGCTTTATAGCCTTTACTTTAGGCGCCAAGCTCAGATCACAGTGTACATGAAACCTTGCAAGGAAAAACAAACTGGTATATACAATGAAGGTGAAGTAACTTCAAGGAACAACCTCAAAAATAATAGTGCTTCAAGAGCCTATGATTCACCGGTCCTCATGATCATTCTTGACCATCCATTTCCTTTAACAAAAATGCATTTTGTCCTTGATAAGTTGAGATTTTATATGGCCCATTCCATAGATTGTCAAACTTGCCTTGCTTTCCTTTTTCCTCATTCTATGCATCCCATCGGAGCACTACATCTTCTAGATGAAACTTTTCTACTTTGGTTTTGTGGTCATAAATTTTCTTTATCTTCTCTTGCAACCAGAAAGTGTTTTGGGAAACCTCTTCCCCTGTTTGGTGAAGGTGAATCATTTGATTAATTCTACGCTGAATATCATCCTCTTCACTGCCAGCTTCCTGTAATAATCTCATGATTGAGACTGCAAGTGATGTAGGAAATACTATATCAGTACCATAAACCAACTCAAAAGGTGACATACCTATTGATTTCTTGTTGCTCACTCTGTCAGCCAACAAGGCATTAACAAGATTTCAATGCCAGTTCTTCTTGTTTGCCTCCAACATTTTCTTGATAAAGTTCACTAAGGATTTATTTGGTGACTTAGCCAATCCATTGCCCTTCAAGTAGTATGTTGTGGAATGACCCAATGTAATATTATACTTGTTGCAAAACTCAGCCACCCTTTTTGAATTAAATGTTGTTGCATTATCTGTTATAATATTGTGAGGGAAACCAAAATGAGACAAGATATTAGATTCTAAAAACTGGATAATTACCATGTTTGTGGCTTGCCTTGTCGAAACGGCCTCAATCCACTTGGTGAAGTAATTGGTAGCTGTGAAAATCCATCTGTGTTGGGCTCATGATGTAGGATGGATTTCTCCTATGAAATCAAGTCCCCACTGCTAGAAAGGTGCATTTATTTAAACTGACTTAAGAGGAAGAGGATGCAACTTTCTTTTGCCTTGAAAAACTTGGCATTCATGGTAGCTCATAATTGTCTTATATAAATCTGAAAAAAAAGTTGGCCAATAATATCCTACTCTCAACACTTTGTTAGTTGTTGTTTTCCAAAACAAATGACCGTCACAATCACCTCTATGAAAATCATTCATTACTTACTGAGCTTCATCTACAACCAAACAATTAAGAAGATCTCCTCTCGGATCTTTCCAATAAAGAGCACTATTTAAAATGTGAAATTTCACAAACTTTAGTTTTAGTGATCTACCTTTACTTTTTGACATTCTAGGCAGTGGCGAAAGATGCTGAAGAACATAAACTATATCAGAATACCAAGGTGATTTGAGAAACATTTTTGATACTTGAATGAGTGAGCCATCATCTTCGTCATTTGACATTGCTGTAATGAGATTTATGTCTAGAGCATGAAATTTGATTAGTTTGGTGGGCTTAATCTCAAGATCATACTCCAACATTGCTACTATCCACTTACCTCTTCTTCCCTCCAGATTAGTTTGCATGAGAAAATCCTTGACGGTTGCATTAGGAACATATGCTATAGTATGCGAATGCATAATGTATACTCTGAAATCCTTCAATGCTTTTATAAGAGCTATATCTTGTTTTTCAATGATATTGTAACGCAAGGTAGCATCTTGAATAATCCTACTAAAAAAAGCAATGGGTTGTTCCACCTGATCCCTCTTTTTCATTAACGATGTAGCCATGGTGTCCTCAGATGCAAATGAAAATATAATAAAATCATGAGTATAATCAGGGCTGAACAATACTGGGGTTGTGGTGAAAGCAAACTTTACCAAATTGAATGATTTCATGGCATCCTCAGTCCATTTCACGGTGCTCTCCTTTTTCAACGGATTAGTTAATGCATGTAAATGCTCTGCCAAATTTGCTATAAATTTGCATTAGAAATTCATCTTACCATTGAAATTCTGAATCTTCTTTTTGTTGCGAGGAAATTCTATTTGCTGGATTGCCTCCACCCTTGAAGGATCAATGTGAATACCATCTTTAGAAATTATATGACCAAGGAGATGTTAAGTCCCTATAATACTAGTGATTACCCCATTACTATTGTAGTTGTATCCCTTATTAATATTTTTGTGCCCCTACTATCCCCATATTGTTATTACTGTGCCCCATAGAATCCCTCTATTGTTATTTTTGTGGCTTTATATTATTATTGTTAGGTTGGTTGGGTTATATTGGGACTCCTTAGACTCCTATATATAGAAAGGAGGTTTTGTCATTTGAATCATCAAAGAATTGTTCATTTGTGTAATGTAAAGGAGGTTTCCCCCTCGAAGAGGTTGAATTCTAAGGTTTTGATCTATCTTTTCTATCTTTTTGTGAGCTGGTTTCATAACATTTGGTATCGTAGCTTTGGATTCTAGGGTTTCGCTGCTCCAAATAGGTGATCATGGCATTTTCGCTATAACTTTTTTTATACGACATTTCAGAAGCTAAAAAAGAAACCCATTTGAGAAGAAGTCGTACTGAACCTCAGGTCTAAATTTCAGAGCTTTTTGCACTATATTTGCAGAGATATGATCTGAGGAAGTTGGTCATTTTGCAGACTCCTGAATGACATTCCAAACAGGTGACTTGGGGAAAACCATCATAAATGTTTCTCTGAGCATCAGATTGAAATTTCATCAGATGGTATAGAAATAGGACGGACTGTAGTTTCTTGTATATATTTTTCAGAGAAAAAGGTCGAAACAGTGAATCGTGACACGTCGTACAAGTTCGTTGTACTGAAGTAGTCTATAATCAGGTCACTGTGGGAGATTTGGCATAACTCTTCCTTCGAGAATCCAATTTGGATCACACTGGTGGCATTAGAAAGAGGACATAGAGGGCTACTTCAGGTCGCAATTTCAAAACTAGATGACGCGATATTACAGAGATACATCAGAGGCAATATCGAGCTCCTACAAAGTGAAAAAAGGTGTGTAGATTTTTTAAAATTTTTTCTTAAGCTTGGTTTGAAAAATTATTTCGAAGAATTCAAAGGGCATAGTAGAGCATTATTATCGGTAACTGATGCCCCGAGGAAAGAAAATGCAAACACATAGTAAGCAACCTGAAAGCGCTAGCATGACTCATGAAGAAGAGGAAGAAATGCTACATGATATATCAAAATTACAAGACCAAGTGCAACAAATGTCACTCTCACAAAAGCTAACAGAAGCTAATATAAATGGTGTGAAATCTAAGATAAATAGCACAGAATCTAAGATAAAGGGTGTGGAAGCTAAGATGAATGGCATGGAAGCTAAGATGGATGATTTGAAGATAGATTTGAAGACATGCATGGAAGATTTGAAGACAGATTTGACAAAGCTTCTACAAGAAATGTTTACTGATGGTGAAAGGGTAGTAAAGGAAACTCATGATGAGAACAAAAGAAATGTTAATCATGATTTCATACTCTAATTTTGGACCAAAGACCCACTATATTCCAAAAATCGATATGAGGAAGTTTGATGGCAAGGATCCCACAACATGGATATTACAAATGGAGCAATTTTTCAATCTCAATAATGTGCAAAACACACAAAAGGTACGTATTACAACTTTATATTTGGAACCAAATCAGTTTGTATGGTATCAATGGCTTTGCTCTCATAAACAAATTATCACTTGGGCAATTTTTACAGAAGAAATGACAACACATTA
Organism: Pinus taeda; assembly: GCA_000404065.3. Taxonomy (NCBI): domain Eukaryota; kingdom Viridiplantae; phylum Streptophyta; class Pinopsida; order Pinales; family Pinaceae; genus Pinus; species Pinus taeda. Next base: position 1,776 of record APFE030308704.1, on the reverse strand, counting down.
TCAGGATACAAAAAGCAACACTTTTTAGCCAATTGATAAGTCTCAAACAAAAGGGTTCAATAATGGACCACATTGAGGAGTTCCAAAAATTGAACATAAGGGTAAAAAATATTCCAGAGGAGCGTAGGATTGATGTGTTCGTAGGCACTTTAAAGGATAATATCCAACATGATGTTCACCTTTGGGAACCCTATTCATTAGAGAAGGAATTCAGGTCAGCAAGAAAAATGGAAAGCAAAATTATGGAAACCAGGAAGCATACCACTCACAACTATAAAGATGGAAGTTTTGTTGCCCCTTGTCTTCCACAACCTATAAGGTTGACACCACAACAATTGGAAGAAATAAGAGCAAAAGGGCTTTGTTACAGTTGTGATAGCAAATGCACTAAATGTCATAAGTGCGCTGAGACGAAATTATTCTACATCGATTGTGAAGAGGAAGAAGAAAAGGAGCAAGAAAGGTCAAAAGAAGAGGATATACTCCAGCAACAAAGCCTATACAAAGAATAAATGAATCCAAGCATATCTTGTAATGCATTGGCTGGAATTACCACTCTTCAAACCATCAAGATATAAGGACAAATCAAGAAGAAAAAGGTAATAGTGTTGATTGATTCAGGAAGTACCCACAATTTTATTCATTGTAAGATAACAAAAGAATTGAATTGCTTCCTATATCCAGCACCAAAGTTTCAACTGATGGTTGCAAATGGAGGAATGATAAATTGCTCTGTAAAGTGCCATAATATCAAGCTATCCATGGGAGAATATGTATTGATTAGCCCAATGCTTTCCATTCCAATGGGAGGTGTGATGTTGTATAGGAGTCCAATGGCTACAACCCTTAGGTACAATAGCTTTTAATTTTCAAGAACTTTTCATGAAATTTTCTATGGAAGGAAAGGAAGTTGTATTAAGGGGTATTGCAGTGAAACCAGGAAAGATAATCAGCTCTAACGGTATGACAAAGCTTCTGAAAAAGGAACAAAGAGGTGTAATTGCACAATTATGTTCACTAGATGTTTCCACATTGGAATCATCTATTTCTCCAGATCTCCAAAATGTCTTGGACAATCATTCCAAGGTATTTGAGACTCCAAAAGGTCTCCCACCTATTCGTGATCATGATCATGCTATTCATCTAATTCCAAGAAGTGTTCCTCCAAACATCAGGCCATACAGATATCCCTATACCCAAAAGAGTGAAATTGAATGTATGGTTGCAGAAATGCTAAAGGCTGGTAAAATTCAACCTAGTCAAAGTTCTTTCTCTCCTCCAGTAGTATTGGTGCACAAGAAGGATGAATCATGGTGCATGTGTCCAGATTATAGGGAGCTCAATAAGCTCACTATTAAAGATAAGTTTCCCATTCCTGTCATTGATGAATTACTGGATGAATTGCATGGATCAATTTACTTCACCAAGTTGGTTCTTCGTTCAGGATATCATCAAATCAGAATGAAGATTGAATACATTCTGAAAACAACATTTATAACTCATGAGGGTCCTTATGAATTTTTGGTCATGCCTTTTGTCCTTACCAGTGCACCTTCTACATTTCAAGGTTTGATGAATTCCATTTTTAAACCCTTCCTTAGAAAATTTGTGTTAGTATTTTTTGATGATATACTAATCTACAAGAAGTCTTGGAAGGATCATGTTGAACATCTTGACAGGGTGCTACAACTATTGGAGGAGAAACAATTATATGCAAAAAGATCCAAATGCTTCTTTGGAGTCCAAGAGGTGGAATATCTGGGTCATATTTTATCT
>APFE030308701.1:13813-130104 GCA_000404065.3 Pinus taeda | reverse complement strand
TGATGACGTGTATCAAAGAGTTCAACTATACAAGGAGTATTGATACCATGTCGAAATAAAGGAGCAAGTCCAACTCGAATCCCCCCAAAATGTAAATAAAAGTATTTTCCATCTCGAGCATACTGACGAAATTGCTTAATTTCATCATCGGAAAACAGATTAAGAGCAAGGATTTGAACAGAAGGACCAGAAATTTTAATGGTAATTTCGACTTCTTTCAGAAAATTTTTCTTGCGAAGCAGAAAACTCTTAGGTAATTTATAAATATCAGTGGAATGGAGCTCAGGAGGAGTCCATTTGGATGGGTCTTCAACTACTTCATGTTTATCATTCTCAGACTCAGGAATGTCAGACTCAACAGAACGAGACGAAACTGCATTAACAACTTTACGCTCAACAGTAGTGAAGGATCGCAATAAACGGGCCATAATGAATTTAAACCAGAGATTGACTTCAGAAAGCTTTTATCAAAGTTACAAGCCGAAGCTTTGTAATTCGAAGGCTACCTGGCTTTCTGGTTAGCCTTCGAATTACAAAGCTTCGGCTTGTAACTTTGATAAAAGCTTTCTGAAGTCAATCTCTGGTTTAAATTCATTATGGCCCGTTTATTGCGATCCTTCACTACTGTTGAGCGTAAAGTTGTTAATGAAGTTTCGTCTCGTTCTGTTGAGTCTGACATTCCTGAGTCTGAGAGTGATAAACATGAAGTAGTTGAAGACCCTTCCAAATGGACTCCTCCTGAGCTCCATTCCACTGATATTTATAAATTACCTAAGAGTTTTCTGCTTCGCAAGAAAAATTTTCTGAAAGAAGTCGAAATTACCATTAAAATTTCTGGTCCTTCTGTTCAAATCCTTGCTCTTAATCTGTTTTCCGATGATGAAATTAAGCAATTTCGTCAGTATGCTCGTGATGGAAAATACTTTTATTTACATTTTGGGGGGATTCGAGTTGGACTTGCTCCTTTATTTCGACATGGTATCAATACTCCTTGTATAGTTGAACTCTTTGATACACGTCATCAGACATATGATCATGCCCGTATAGGTACTATCATGGGTAACCTGTCCACTGGATGTCAATATGGAACTATTTATCCTGACTATGCAATTAGTTTTACAGATACTCATCTTAAGGATTGTTGGAAATTATTATCTGGTGTCCAAGGATTAACAATGGCAGAAGAAAGTGAATATCTTTCTTTGATAGGTCAAGCTTCCTTTCAGTTGACAAATACAACACATCCTAAACTGAAACAGCCAGTTTTAAAAGATTGTGTCACAGTTGGTCTGTCAAATGCCCAAGTAGAAGGTGTCCTATATGATCAAGAAGAATTGCCTAGTAATTGGTACTTCCAATACAAAGCAATAAATGACACCCACAAGCCTGAATTAAAATCTAAACGAGTCACTATAAATGATGGTCACGTTCAGTTAATTCCACCAAGGCCACAAGTTCCTCGTCCTGTCACCAGGCCAAAGAAATATGTGTTTCCTGTTGATCCTGCTACACTTGCCTCTAGTAGTCAAGCTGTTCCAAATTTCCAAGAAATTCAAGCTCCTGTATATTCTTCTGAATCTGTTTCAGAACCTGTATTATCATCCAATGAATTGTATATACCTGAACATAAACCTTTTTTACCCGTTGTTCAAAAAATGCACCGTACTCATTCCTTTGCTCCTTTCGAAGAATGGAATCATGCAAACAAACGTTTTGTAAAAGGTGGGAAATGGCCACCTCGAACAAAGTTTTGCACCACTTCTTCACAATCCAAACAACCTGCAACTCGTGCTGATTGTGCTCCTTTAATCGAGCATAACTCTCAAAATCAAAATGATCTTGATCAAGTCTATCAAATTGGGAATTATTTGACTACCTGGACAGCCCATGCAGAAGAAGTCTTAGATGATTTGGGTTGTCAGTCAGAACAAATTTTAGCTAACCTTCGGCTCCTGCAGTCTGAACAAGATGCAGATAGACAGAGAAGAGCTGAAAAAGAAAAGCGAAGAAAAGCTAAGAAGAAAAGAGCTGCAATGCCTCCTCAGTTTTCTAGAACTATGGAAGTTCCTGAAAAATGGGATGATACTGAATCCCAAGAAGAGGATCAAGAAGGAACTGATAAAGCCGAGTCAAGTAATAGCCAAGTCAGTTTTGTAAAGAATCAAGCTAAAAGTCTTCCAACTTTTAAGAATAAAACTGAACTTGCTACTTTTGAAAATGCTGCTACATTATTTCCTTCATTTATTAAACCATCTCTACAAAAAGCCAACAGACAGTCAGAACCAAAATATCCTAGATTGGAAGAAGATTTATTCTCTGCAAATATGTCTGGATATGTTTTAGATCTCGATAGGTCAAAAAATCCAGCCGATTCAATAAGGATATGGATAGGTTCGCTCTATCAGATGCAAGTAGTCTCCAAGTATGATAATTTCTCTATCTTTTTACTTGCTGAGAAGCGTATGGTTGGTATTGTTTGGGATTGGTGGTTTTCTGCTACCCCGGAAGAAAGACAAAATGTTGCCTTATCTGGTTTAGCCACATTAGAAGTCTTGTTGCTAACACAGTTTGTTCCTGAACCGACTGATGAAGTCAGACAGCTTTTAACTGATCTTTCCCGTATGGAATGCAAGGATCTTAAAGATCTTGAAAGTTTTGGTCATGAATATATGGGGAAAGTTTTTAAAGCTAAGATGAATAATGACTTTAGTCAAAAAGTTTACTTTCTCTCCAAGCTCCCTGGAAACCTTGGTGATATGATTTCTAAAGATTTAGATAATCAAGGAAAACGAATTGATCAGATCTACTGGATCGATCTTCTCTTTCGAGCTAAAGAAAAAGTGAAATACTTATGTTGGCAGAAACAAGCTCACAATGTCACTCCAAATTTGAATGTTTGCCGAGATGTTTTACCATGGACTCCTTTTAAAAAGGGGAGATCTAAGCGATCAAAGCGATATGGCAAATACAAACCTAAAAGGGTTAGCAATCCAAGAAAGCCGTTTAGAAGATACCGCTATGTCAAACGTAGAAGGCAGCAACGAAATGATGACAAAGATCGTTGTTATATCTGCAAACAAGAAGGTCATTTTGCTAGAAAATGTCCTAAAAGCATTTCTGGAAAAATGAAAGCATGTTTTGATATAGAAGAGTTTGCTGATGAATGGTCTGTTGTTGAATCTCAAGATGATGTTTCTGATGTCTATATTCTTACTGATGCCTCTGATTCAGAGCCTGAACAACCAGTAGAATATAGCCAAAAAATGAATGTTCATGCATCAACTTCTCAAGAAGATGATTGGGAAGATGATCCTCATTACAGTGATTTGTCTGAGACTGATGAATATATTGAAACCTCTTCAGACATTTCCGAGACTGATACACTTCTCTCTATTGACACTGTGAATTCCCAACCCCGTTTTCCTTCATTGTCTCCACAACCACTGGTGAATTCTCTTTGTCCTTATCCTAAAGAAGTCTCACAGTCTCCTGCACTTTCTATAAATACTCCTGCTGTAGATGAATCTGCTCTTTTTCATAAGAAAATGATAAAAACAAATCAGCTTTTGTATATTCCTGTAGAACTTCAAGTTCGTGGTGACTGGATTAGTGTCGATGCCTTTATCGATACTGGTGGTTCAAACAACCTTGCCCGTCCGTCCTTATTCAAAGGTTTATGGAAACCTTTGCAGCATATCATTGTTTCTGAGACCATTGGTGGTTCGGTCAACCTTACCCACTATGTTGATAATGTTTCTATGAAGTTGGGGGGGGGTTATTGTCAAAATCTCTGCGGTACAACACTATGACAACTCTGCTAGTTTATTTTTGGGAATGCCTTTTATCAATTCTGTCTTGCCAGTTACAATTAGTGAAGATAAAATTATCTTCAATGTCAAGAAGAAAGCAATATCAGTTCCTAGATTAAACATTGCAGATTCAGAAGTTCGCAAGAGTCCGAGCCAAAAGAAAATAGACTCTAAGAAGCCTAAGAAAGTTTCTCGTGACTGGATTGAAGTCCTACAGCTTTATGAAGCTAAAGCTCAGTCAACTTTAAAGGCTAATAGAGATCAAAATTGGTCTACTGCACAAAATGATATTTTTGATCAATTGTTGAAATGTTGTTCCACAAATCCACAGGCTTTTTGGACTACGGCTAGTCCAAAACAAGAAATCATTACTCTTCACGATAACGGAGTAACAGGTAAATTAATTCCTTGTACTCCTGCTGAAGAAAATGAGATGAGAAAGCAAATCCAAGAGTTATTAGATCTTCAATTAATTGAACGAAGTGAATCTCACTATTCTTGCTCTGCATTTCTGGTTCGAAATCATTCTGAAATAGTTCGTGGCAAAGATAGAATGGTAATCAATTACAAGCCTCTTAATGCAATCACTAAGAGCTTTAATTATCCATTGCCAAGACAAGAAACTATCATGCGTAAAATACATGGTAGTAAGATATTTAGTAAGTTTGATTTGAAATCAGGATATTATCAAATTCAGATTGCTGAAGAAGATCGTCACAAGACAGCTTTCACATGCCCTGTTGGTTTTTATCAATGGAAAGTCGTTCCGTTCGGCCTGAAGAATGCCCCTGCATTCTTTCAGAGAAGAATGGATCATATTTTTGGTAAATATGATTTTATCGTTGTATATATTGATGACATTCTTATACATAGCAGTGATTTAGAATCCCATCTGAAACATTTGCATATATTTCTCGAGGAAGCAAAGAATCATGGTTTGGTTCTTTCAGAAAAGAAAATGGTATTATTTCAAGACCATATAGAATTCCTCGGTATTCAAATGCAAGACGGTAAAATTCAGATGCAGCCTCATTCGCTAGTAAAGTTATCTGAGTTTCCAGATCGTCTTGTAGACAAAAAGATGATTCAAAGATTTTTGGGTATTCTAAACTATGTTCATAAATATATTCCAGATTTATCTGAAAAGACAGCTCCTATTCGGCAATTTATTAATGGTGGCTGGTCTCCTGAAGCTACTGTTGCAGTACAGAATCTTAAAGCTATATGTCAGAAGTTACCATCTTTAAAACCTCCTGGAAATGGATTCCTAATCCTACAAACAGATGCTTCTGATAATTTTTGGTCCGCTACATTATTAGAAAGGGTACCTATTGAAAATAAGGTGGAAGAAGTTTTATGTGCCTATGCCTCTGGTGAATTTTCTAAACATCAGAAGGAATATTTTCCCGCCGAGAAGGAAACCTTAGCCATATTCAATGGAATTCAGAAATTTGAACTTTATTTAGCCCCGGCTAAGTTCCTCATTAGAACTGATTCCATGAACTTCAAATATTTCCTCAATGCCAAAATAGATAAACAGTTAGCTAGAGGAAGGTTATTAGCATGGCAGATGTGGTTTCAGATGTATGAATTTGATGTAGAATGGATACCCGGTAATTCTAATTTTTTGGCTGATGCATTGACCAGGGAGATGAACAAAGCTTTTGGTATGGTTTCACAAACCAGTCATTTCTATCTTCCAGAAGAAGATTCTCTCATCACCTTTGTCAAACGTTGGAGAATTCTGCAACAAATTGCTGGTGATCTCTGTAACGAGATCAAAAAGATTGTTGGTCTATGGATTCGCCGCAATCAGTGGATACAAAATTGCCAAGCCTGGCAAGCAAAGAATATTGGTCCATTTCTAGGTTTAGACGAAGAATTGGTTAAAGTCTATCCCTTGCCTAATTTGAAAGTCAAAGTATATTTCAAGACATTAGATGACTTTTGGACCAAGGTCTACACTGATCAAGCAATCCATGTTTTAAAAGTTTTGAATTATTATCAGATAATAGGTGTTGTAGATTTTGCACTCTCTGTATATAATTCTGCCAAGATGTTAGATCTTGCAAAAATAAATATGTGTGAAAAAGTCCAAAGGTTCCTTGTTTCTTTACGTATCTCTGATCTATTTGAAGAACTGGATGCCGCCTATTTACAAAGAATTGATGAACAATTTCACTCCACCGATTCATTCCCTCAGTATGAATTATTTCAACCATTTGCTGATTGGGAAATCAAAGATGGCAGGTGTCAGAAGAAGATTGTAATCCGAGCTTCACAGTGTGTTGAACGAACAGTTCAATATCTCAGAACTTACACTTCTCCATGGGATCACTACAGTGTTGAATTTAGAGTCCCTCTTCCTCAAAATCCATTTGATCAGATGTATAGTTCTGTTCAGCTAGAAGGTCCTAATCTTGTTGATAATCCAGATTTAATTCGTAAAATTACGACGTGGCTAAAAGAGTTTCCAAAGCTTTTCTTAGCAGAGAAAATCTCTATGATCAAAACTCTTGATCAATTGCAAGTTACTAAACCTGCATTCGAAATCTGGGTTAATACTAAGAATTTTATTACTATGAAAATTCTTCATGGTAATTGGTCTGAAGATATAGCTTTTTTAATCAGTTTGATTTTATCTCATCATGTCTGTTCCTCAGTTGTCTTTTCTCGCAACTGGCAAAATCAATATGATATTAGCCAGTATTGTAAAATTTGGGTACAATATTGCATCGAAAGAACTGTCACCATGTTTCAAATATTCCGTTGGGATTTGCTCGATGGAGTAGAGTTAGCAGTTCAGAATGTGCCTGAAATCAAGCCACGGAGGTCTGATATCTTTTTAGGAATTGAGATTGATCCTATTGCTTATCTTACACGATGGAAAGCTAAAGATACCGAATCTCTATTTCCAAAGAAGCGCCTTTATGTCACAGCCGACACTATCAAGTTTGATACCGGTCAATCATCGCGTGCCCCCTTACAAAAGGAATCTACCGTCCAAGTGGTAATCAGTAAAGGAAAAGAAAAAGCAGATGCGGATACTTTCACGGAAAAAGAAACCCTCTTTATTGACATGTATCAAGATGCTCAACCCAATAATGTCGACTGGGAGAAAAAGTACCTTGATATGTTGGAAAAGCATTATTATGACAACCATCCCACATCCGATACGGATGAAGATTCTGACGGCTGATCAATCAGCCCCTACTTTTACTTTCGCAGATGCGCATGCGGGTGCATCTTTTGTAATTATTGTGCTCCTTTATTGTATTCGAGCTTATCTGAGTAGACACCGCCTAGACCAATCGATGTCAGGCCACACAAACAGAAATATCCTTAGCTATATCTAATTACAATACTTGAATTAGACCAACAATAACTTTGTTGGGTATGAGTTGCATTTTTCTCCCTTATATTATGCCATACAAATCTCTAAATGAAACATAATAGATTTGCAACTTTGTTAAGGATGTTTTTACATTGAACTTAACAAAATCAAAAAGTTGATGATACAATGAATTAAATTTCCATGTCTTTTATGGAGCAACTTAACAATTTCTTGTGCACAAATGTTTATCTTCACTCCTCATGAGGGTGGTGGTGTGGCTATAATGCACACATTTATTTTACTTAAACATATTCCTTCATTTGTTACCTTGGATGGGGTGTTTTCGAGATGACAGGGGGAGAAAGATGCCACCGTCCTACCTGACCAAAGGACTGGGGGACATGATAGCTTGCCCCCATGATAGTTAATAACATTGTGTTGGAGCATGCCATCCATCTCTAAAATTAACATGCAATCGGTCCTTAGTGGCATTCCAATCACTTCAATGGCCATTCAACTATTCACTTATGCTATCCACAGGGTTAGCAATTATACATGGCCTTAAGGTTTGTTGTCTGGTTTATTTTTAGCTTTATTGTGCTTGGAAGGGATTACAAATTTCCTTGGGAGACAATGGGGACTTGTAACATTTCTACCAGCAGCTTGTCTTCGCTTAGTTTTTTGGTGCTTTGGTTTGTGAAAAAAAATTCTCCCCAACTAGAATTCCAATATAGCCCATATGGTGTTTAATCTAAGTTTTAATTGTAGCACAATGTAGATGGTATCTTTCTTCACCACCGTTACTTTTTTTTTCAAGTCATCTTTCTTCAGCTTCATAAAGTCTCAAGCCACTCCCATGCTAAGAATTTTTTTTCTATATGGCCTCCTTTGCATTTCAATAAGTGGCCCTCGAAAATTATCTTACTCACCACCTCTTGGTCTCTTGACTTCCTCTATCTTTTTCTCCTTCTCTCATCCCACAAACTCCTTTTAACCTTTACTCTTCCCCTTTTCTTGTGACCATGACCTACCTCTGAGCACTATTGGTGAGTCCTCCTCAAGCCATCCACAGCTATACATTGGCATCCCATGTGTCAATCTCCTTGTCATTGGGGGGCATGATTGGAAGCTCGCCATGTCAGTTATTCCCTTTGTGTTGTCTTCCCTCCCTGTGATTTTGTGATATGGCATCTCCTTGGAGCTAACTCAACCTCGTTCTCCTATCTAGTCTCAGAATCTTTTAGCCTTTCTGTCCATTTTCCCATGCCTCAACAACAAGCCCAAGTGCGTAGGGGCATAGCCTATTATCAATAGAGGGCCCATAGGGGTAGCACACTTATGCATCATCACTTGAAGGAAGCATCCACCCATTATCAAGACATCACTCCAAGGATCATCTAGGAAGAACTCACTTGTGTTGAGGGAGAAGTTTCCTCTCATAGAATTCATCTCTCGAACACAGAGTTTATAACAAAGATGGCAAATTAGGTACTTGATATTGGTCACACTCACGGTAGAATTAATTAGTACATGTAGACAATTGATCTATATTAGCATATGAAATTCCTATTAGGTAGAGTTTTCTTGGACCAACATGAGCATTGGGAAAACATTCTCCACTTTCTTGAGAATCTACATCAACATATGAAGGACCTGGACCATTCAATGGAGTGGATAGAGTAGCATCCTGAAATTCACGTAGATTTTAACCCCATACAAAAATTACCTGCATATGAATTCTAAAACACAGAAAATAAAAAATGCGAGAGCATAACACATAAAACACATATACACAGAGATTTTCCCCTGGATCCCAAAACCGAGACTACCAACTTAAATTTTCATTATGTTCCTTTCAATGTTACAGTACATATTTATACATGCCGAAGCATCCAATACCATGGACCGAAAACCATCATTTCAAAAACCATGCACCAAAAACCAACGCGTCCAAAACCATGTGCGAAAATCATTTTACAAAACTATAGGTAGGTCCGCCCAACCTAATGTAGGGTCCAAAACCAACATTTTTTGGGGCGTTGCCCCCGACCCCATAGACTGGGGTTACTTGCACCCCTAAAACCTCCTATGACTCCCCCTACTACGCAATCGACACAACGAAAGGGGGGGGGGGGGGGGGGTGTTCCCCCCTTCTAACCCCCCTGTTAACTACGTGGGCTAGTCGTGGAAAGAATATAACACAACCCAACAATTCCTCCCTCAAAAGGGCACGACCAAGGACAACAAAGATCCCATCAAGGTTGCTACTACAAATTGAAACTTATTTGTCGAATTGTATGTCATGGTCTCACTACATTGGTTTTTGTTCCTACTATTTACTTCTATCTAGTTAGGCTCACTACTCCCTTGTGTATGATTTTGGACCACTTTGCCACTCAATTATCTTGTACCTCTCTATGAAGAGTTCATTTTTTCTTTGGTTGGGTCTCCCTTGTGAGAGACTAACCTAATTCTTTTAATACCATTATGTAATTCCTAGTTTTGAAGGCAATACAATTCACCACACACATAGAACAAAGTGTTCCTTCATTCCCTAACTCCCATGGAATGAACATGTGCATATGTGCACATTCCACTCTCAAAATTTCATCCCCCTCTTCCCACCTTTCTCAGGGTGAAAGTACCCATTTGTATAATTTCACCCTCCTTGGAGGTGAATCACTTTTGTGCCTCCCACTATCCTTGGGATGGTGGTGTTCAATTATGCATGCATTTACCTTGTATAAATGTACACTTGCACTTAAATGTTTTTATTTGAACATACCTTCATCCTTCCACTACCAACCTTCTCAATGGGTGAATATGTACATTTTTGTAGGTCTAACCCTCCTAAATATGAAGGTGCACATTTGTGCACATCCCACCCTCCTAGGGAATGAAGGTGTGTGTTTTGTGCTTGTCTCATCTACTCGAGGGTGAAGGTATACACATGCAACCTCTTTGGGGTGTGAAGGCATACATTTTTTCACATACTACCCTTCCTAGGAACGAGGGTGTGCATTTACATAAATGTCTACAATTATGCGCCATAATGAGCTGAAGGTGTACATATCTACATATCTTTTTAGGGTCACTGCATTTATTCACTTCCCACTATCCCTAAGGGTGAAGGGGTGCATTTGTGCACAAATGACAAATGTACATTGAAAATAGGTCATTAATAATATAGTTATTTAGTAGTGAAACCATATAAATTAAATAGTTGGTAAATTCTAAGAGGCATCTATCCATAATAATTATGAAAATACTTACATCATAATACATGTTATTAAAATCAAATAAATTAAAATCATGAAAGCTAACTAAATTGTAATTTATTATTATTATTATTTAAAAGAAATGGATAGTAAATTGTATTAATAAAAGAAGGATCAGCCCCAAACCATTACATTTTTTTAGCGTTGATAAGCCAAAAATCTTAAAGATTAAGGTTAGAACACGCAAGGAAAACACGTAACATGAAATATGATCACATTCTACTTGGCCATTAAATACATTCCATTTGAAAACATTACCCAAAACTCCTAAAATAAGATAAATATGCAACACGTTCCTATTTAAAAAATTTCTTTGACTGTAATTCACTTTTCCTAGAGAATTATCTTTTGAATTTCTTTTGATTTGGGTCCAAGCCCCAATTTCTATTAAATCTATCATACCTCCCATGCTTAAGAAGCTAGACTATTGAAGTCTAATGTATAATCTGGAAGAGGAAAAATTTCCTCCACCTGGCCTTCCCATGATATCAATTCTATGTTGTTGTCTATTGGGGGTGTGAGTTGTATTGCATGTAATTGCTGCTTTATTACCTTTGTCTAGGATCGTAGATTCACGCACTGGACTCTTTTTCTTTTCGGAGACCTATAGAAGATCCTTATTCTCAAGAGAATTTATCTTTGAATCACCTAGGGATGACATCAATTTACTATCTTTTACTGAAATATAAAAAACCTCTACCTTACTGTTTGTCTGAACCTGGCTTACTACCAAATATTTTGACTCTTTTTTGCAATTTGTCTGCATTGCAAGGAGTTGAAGAAAGATCCTCTTTATAGATGTAGTGATCTCAATTGGCACCCTCCCACTAGTGAGGTTTATGATTAGTACCATTAATTTTTTTCCTTGCTTTGGGACAAGATTTGAGAGAATGACCAGTCTCATAGCAGACTCTAAAATGAAAGGAGATATTTCCGCATTCTAGTTTTTGCATCCATATGTGTCCAGGGCCTGCCATTTTGATTTCAGGTGGAAAACCTTTATTGAAATCTATTTCCACACATATGTGAGCATATGTGGGCTTCAAGTAGAGTTTTGTTTCATCACTTCGGTAATAGAATTTTCCTAAAGCATTACCAATTGAAAACGATGAGGCATGATTCAAAAAATGCAAAAGAAGGTTAGAGAGCCTTACCTAAACCAAATAAATTGAGATTGAAGAAGAAAGGGGGCGGAAAAAGGGAGACTAAGGTCACATAGAGATCCCAGTGTTACCCCAGAACCATAGACCAGAGTTGGGAATAACATAATTGTCTTTAGCTTGATAAAAAAATAGTGATAAAAAACCTTGAGCCAATGGGTAGATGTTCAGAGTATAAGAAATGAGAGGCTTCCAATGCTTAGAAATTCATGAGTGGAGATCAATGACACTTGGCCACAATCCACTGAACCTACAAACCAATCTAACTTTTGAAAAAAAAAAATCCTCACTAAGGGCCTCTACCACAACCAAAACCTCAATCACTGGAGCTTCAAAAAATGGAATAACGGATGAGAGTGATCTAGATGCAGACTTCATAAAATCTCCAACTGGAAGAGGAGATGACCCTAGAGGAAGGCATTAACAGGTGACCCTCACAATATCATAGAAAGATAAAGGGGTGGAGGGAGAATCCATAATGGTGACAAATGACGAGGCGACAGAGTCATCAGATGAATCCACAACTAGAAATGTAGAGCCAACCGATAGAGCAGAGGAGTAAGGAGGGATCTTCAGCATATTTGCAGAGAAAGACATCACAATATTCATAGCAAGTGAGATATTCGAAGAGACAAACACCATAGGACCGCCAAAATGTAGGAGAATAGGAGAGGCATCCAGCTAGGCAAAAACCTAACCACCGTGACACAAGAGGAACACTTCACCCATGAGCTCTTCACAAAAAATCAACTCCAATCATTATAAAGTTCTACTATCAATGCATGAGAAAGGATTTTATTATTATTATTATTATAAATAGAGTTAATATATAAGTTCAACATATTTACATTTAAAAAACATGGAACAACATTTTTCACCATGGAGATTTAGCCCTGCTTTATCATGGAGATTCTTAATTTGTAAATATGTTATGATACAATAGCATGGGTCGATACCATAGCTTATCATTACGACGCGCCCAAAAAACCATAATTAATCAATTTAATTGAAATAAGAAGAAGAGCATAACTACTTTCAAAAAAAATCTCAACTTATGATTCATGTACGCTAATAAGAATATTCTAAAATATTTCATGGATGTTAAATCCCTACCATCCACCTAATAATTATTGATAATTAAATTATAATTATGAAAGTCATATTAAAAAATAAACATAATATAAATGAAAATCTTAACAACAAAAAATCAAAACTGACATTTTCTTAATAAATTATCCATTCATAAATTTGTTCAGTAATAAATTTACATATAATTTTTTAAATTAAAATTCATTCATTTTTAAATAAGAAAAACAGACTCTTTCATTGAAAACTATCAACCCAGGCAGTAACTCCTCAAAACAATTTGTTGATTTCATTTAGGTAGGTGTTTATTATATACATGAGGGAGAGATTGTTCATTTCATCTCCTGATGACTATTCATATTCTCTATTATTTATTTACATCAACTTCAGTTATTCCCCCAATCTTGATGATTAGGTGTCAACATTCCCCCCTTAATCTGAAGGGATGTTAGTGAGTCTAAGCATCATTCTAAATCTTTCAAGCTTTTCTCTTCCAAGCACTTTGGTGAAGATGTCTGAAATTTGCTTGTTCGTGGAACAATGGCAAAGATGGATTGTTTTGGCCTCAACATGATGTCGAATCAGATGATATTTAGTATTGATGTGCTTCGTTCGATCATGAAACTTTGGGTTCTTGGCCAACTTTATTGCAGAGGTATTGTCAATCATGAGTGGAGTTGATTGTACTTGTTTTACCTACAAATCTTCAAGAATTTTCCTGAGCCACACAATTTCTTTTGTTGCCTTAGCTCTTGCCATGTATTCTACTTCTGTTTTGGAATCTACTGGAACTGATTGTTTGTGTGATCTTTAGGGCATAGCTTTTGATCCAAGACTCATAGCATATCCTGAATATATACCCTAGTTTCTTTGTCTCCATCGAAGTCTAAATCAGAGTATCCAATCAAGCTGAAGTTGTCCACCTGTGTATACTTGATTCCAAAGTCTTGAGTTCCCTTCAAGTACCTTAGAAATCTTTTTGCAACAAACCAATGTCCCTCACAAGGCTTTTGCATAAACCTGGAGAGGATTCCAACATCAAACGAAATGTCTGGTCTGGTAGAAGTTAGGTAGTTGAGACTTCCTACAAGTTGTCTATACTTTGTTGCATCCTCAAATTCTTTTCCTTCAATGGATGTGAGCTTTAAGTTTTGTTCCATTGGAGTAGTAAGAGGATTGCATTCTATCATGCCAAACCTGTTCAACATATCTCCAATGTACTTCTTTTGAGAAAGAAATATGGACTTTGAATGTTGAGTTACTTCAATACCAAGATATAATGAACATAGCTCAAATCAGTCATTTCAAAACCTTTCCCCAATTGCTTCTTTATCGATGCAATGTAGCTTTCATTCTTCCCTGTCATCAAAAGATCATCTACATATACCACAATATATACAATTGTTTTGCCAACTTTCTTGACAAATAAAGTTGCATCATCAATATCATAATGTTTGAAATTGAGTTTCAGAAGATGCTCATTTAGTTTTTCATACCAGGCTCGCGGTGCTTGTTTGAGGCCATACAAGGATTTCACAAGTTTTCATACTTTATGTTCATGTCCTTTCACAACAAATCCTTTAAGTTGGGACATAAAAACATTTTCTTTTAGATATCCATTCAAGAAAGCAGTCTTTACATCCATTTGATGGACTTTCCAACCGTTCTGAGCTGCTAGGGCCAAGAGTGTCCGGATGGTAGCCCATTTTTCTATGGGGGAAAAAGTCTCCTCATAATCGACCCCTTCCTTCTATGCAAAACCTTTTGCCACAAGCCTATCTTTGTGCTTGTCAAGTGAGCCATTAGCCTTATACTTGTTCTTTTAGACCCACTTGCAGCCAATTGGTTTGGTTCCTAATGGAGGATCAACCAGCTTCCAAGTGCCATTCTGTATGAGGGCATCATACTCCTTTTGCATCACTTCTTTCCACTCATCATGAGAAGCAGCTTCTTTGAAGGAATTTGGTTCAAAATCTGTAGACAAGTTCAATTCACAATCATAAGGAACATCCATATCAACAGGTGAATTAGAGTCATCTACATCACCTCCATTTTGCCAGTTTGAATTTCTAGTTCCTGTCTTTCCAACCTCATTAAGATGAACACTTTCAAGTGTCTTTGTCAGCCACTTTGGAGGACCTTTCTTAGATGGTCCAGCTGCTCCATTGATTGAGTTAGGACTAAATCAAGATTGAGTCTCCCAATTCTATCAATCACATCACTTAAAGCATCATTCGTTGTTGGAGTTTCATGCAAGGAAGAGAGTGCTTCAGAAGAAGATTCCACATGGTGATATAGTATAGGAATCCCCCCTTCAATATGTGGAATCTGATTATCAGATTGTTGAAATGATTTTGCATTTGCGATTCTATCCAAGCAATCAGTTTTGGATGATTCAAGAAAGATTACATCTCTAGATACAACAATTTTTTTATTGAATTCATCATAGAGATGGTATGCTTTGGAGGTGTTTGAATACCCCAGGAAGATACACTTACGACTTCTTGTACCAATTTTATTTCTATGTACCTTTGGTATCAAGGCATAATACGTGGAACCAAAGACCCTAAGATGCTTTACTGAAGGAATGTGTCTATACCGCATTTCATAGGGAGTCTTGTTTCTGATAGCATTAGATGGACATCTATTCTTTATATATGCAGCACATAGAACATCATCAACCCAAAACATTATTTTTACATTTTTGAAGAAGAGCATTGAGCGTACCATATTTAAGATTGTCCTATTCATCCTTTCAACTACACCATTCTATTGGGGATTATAAGGCATAGTTGTTTGATGTTTGATCCCATGTTGGCGAAGATAGTTTTCAATCTCATTTGATGTGTATTATTTTCCATTATCAGTGTGAATAGACCCAATATGAGATTGTGCATCATTTTCAATCCATTTATGAAAGTTCTTGAATGTTTGAAAAGCATCAGATTTGTTCTTCAATAAATAAATCGAACACATTCTGGTGTAGTCATCAATAAATGTCATCATATATTTGTTTCCATTTGCAGAAGGAACGGGAATTGGACCACATAAATCTGAATGAATGAGTTCAAGTTTTCTATGTGCTCTTAAATGTGAATCATGAAAAGACCGTTTGCTATGCTTTCCTATATTTGCAAGCATCACATTGGTTAAATTTCCTAGGTATTGTAGGCAAACCAGCAACACCATTTTTCTTCAAAAAGCAGAGGTTGTCATAGTTCAAATGTCCAAATCTAGCATAGACTTGTTGGAAGTGTACCTTCTTCATAATGAGAATTGTATGAGAAATGTTGTGCATGAGCAGAGGTTCCTTGCAGTTTGAGAAGCCTTTCTTCTTCTATTCCCCTCGTGACAAGTGAGTGGTCAGATGCTTTTCTCACCTCAAGCTTGCCATCAAATATATGAATGGAGTGACCTTGCTGGCGGATGTGGACCAAGGACAACAAGTTTCTCTTTAGCTGTGGGAGATATAGAACATGATCCAAAAGAAAGTCTGGAAGACCAGGTAGTTTAAGCCTGATTGTGCCAAGCCCTGATGGCTTCATTTTTTATTGATCTACAAAGTATACTGCTCCATCAACATTGTCAGTACATCTTCAAAAAAAATTTTCTATGAGTCATGTGGCAGGTTGCTCCTGAATCAAGAAACCAATCATTTTTCCATGAAGCAAGTGAAGCATTAAACAAATCTTCATTTACTCCAATGTTACATTGTGCCTCAACATAGTGAGTGGATTCAGGTGCTTTACCTTTGTTTGTATCATTAGTTTTAGCTTTTTGTTGGTTTCTTTTCTGCTCAATTTTTTCGCATGGTAGCTTGCATGTAGAGGCATCATGTGATCTATTTGTTTTGCAGTGTATGCAGTGCAAATCTGCCTTTTCTCCTTGAGAATGTCTGCCTCCCTTGCCTCTGAAATATCTTCCTCTTCCGCTTCGACCACCTCTTCCTCTTGTAGAATCTTGAGCATGATGCTTTTCTTTATGAGCAAGGCACACAACCTCTTCAGAAGATTCAGGGGTTGTTTTCTTTCCAAAAGCTTTCTCTCTTTCAACAAACTTTTTCACAAGAGAGTCAAAGGTTATATCTTTGAGATTTCCATTTGCTTGCAATGACTCAAGATAATTGGAGTAAGTAGGATAAAGTGCCTTGAGAAAAGCGATAAGAGGAATATCCAATTCAACCTTAGTGGCTTTGATATCATGCATTATAGATTTTACTTTGGATGCAAGATCAAGAGGATCATTGTTTTGCAATTCAAGGGTGAAGAGTTTAATCATGAGTTGAACAACTTCAAGTGCAAAATGTGAGTCATAGAGTTCTTTCAGCTTTTGTAAGGCTTCGAAACCAGTTGAAAATGGTGAAATATGACGACTCACCTCTTCACTTCCAAATGTTGCAATTAATGCATAGGCTTTACTATTCTTATTCTCCCAAATGGCGAGCTCTTTGTTTAAGGTAGGTTGTTCTGGCTCTTTGTCTCTATCTCCAATACACACTCCTTTCCACAACCCATTGAAAATGAGGGTGAGTTTTATCATCCGGGACCACTCATGATAGTTCTCCTTACCAGTGATAACTATTCCCACAATAGATATGATTGAATGCATACTGTAAGACAAAACTTCTGCTGGCAAAAATGTGTTGAATGTTTAATATTGTGACGAGGGGGGGAGATGGCACTGTTATATTATATGAACCAGTGGCAGAGGACTATGGTATGCTAGATTATACCACAATTATATTTAAAAAATGCAACAATAACATTCAATGGACAATGCTCAATGTAATAAATGGGAGCGAAAGTGTATTAAGTGGAGTAGGTATTAATAAATGGGAAGCGAAGGTATGCGATACGGCGGTATGTAGCATAGAAAGTAGCACTACAATGACATCAAGCAATATATTATATATATAATATATATATATATATATATATATATATATTATATATATATATATATATATATATATATGGGCGGTATGTAACATAAAACGCAACATGTAATACGACCAACCAAACTGGGAGCGGGATATGGATGCGGAGTATGGGAATAAACCATAGTCAACGCAGCCATGACCGAACTCAATGAAATACAAGCCCATTCAAAACAGTAACTCACCATTCCAGCATTTCATTCCAGTGTATCACCTCCACACTCAACGCACCATTTTGTCAATTAGAAACAAAATGAAATCCAGGCTTTACCACTCTTCCAATTTTGGCTCGCTAGTCTCGCAGAACAACAAAGACAACCCTTCGCCAACCACTCTTCGAGACAAGATTTACAGTTGCCAGAATGCTCTCCTTGCTTCCACCCACGATCGATACGCCATCTCGCACCTTGAGCAGTAGAGGATGCTGCAGCTGGTGGCTTCCAACAACGGATTCCTCTATTTCTATGGTTGCCGGGGAAAATACTGCGACAAACGATATGTGTGTATAATACTACGACTACCAACATCTGGAATATCTTGACGTTGCTAGAGGTGTTAGAGGATTTGTTAGTCGGTATCACGTTTGACAAAAAACTTGGTGCATTATATGAATCAAGATTATATGTCAGGGCGGCGGATTATATGAATGAAGATTATATGTCAAAGCAGTGGATTATATGCAGGTGAATATGAATAAAAGACTGTCAGAGAAGAGTAGAGGAGCAATGCTTTGTATGCAAGGCAGAACATAGCCAGAATACGGAGTTACAAAGCAGAGGGAAGCCAAAAATGGCACTGGCTTTGATACCATGTCAGACCAGGCAGTAACTCCTCAAAACAATTCGTTGATTTCATTTTGGTTGGTGTTTATTATATATATGAGGGAGAGACTCTTCATTTCATCTCCCTGTGACTATTCATATTCTCTATTATTTATTTACATCAATTTTAGTTATTCCCCCAATCCTGATGATTAGGTGTCAACAAAAACATGTAGAATTCTATTTATGAATTCACATTCATTTAATTATGATAAGAGGGTTAAAAAATTCATATTCTCTATTATTTATTTACATCAATTTCAGTTATTCCCCGAATCCTGATGATTAGGTGTCAACAAAAACATGTAGAATTCTATTTATGAATTCACATTCATTTAATTATGATAAGAGGGTTAAAAAATTTCAAGTATTATTTGATATCCCGAAAGATTTATGTATAATAATAATAATGTGATAATTTTTATATGATTTATAAAAGTATTTAATTTTATATGATTTATAAAAGTATTTAATTTTATAACTCGTGACAATCATAACGATTATTTTAGTGTAATTTTTAATTATTACATCTATATTACGTTTTATTAATTAAAATATTGAAATCAATTTTAACACATAAAATACAGCAGTTGTCTATAATGAGACTTTTTGGAAGCCTTTCCAGTGGGTTTTTCCGGTCAAAATCCGGCAGCAATTTATTGGAATCGCAAGTTTGATAGCTAGTTTATGCACAATCAAAGTGCCCCAAGGGTTTTTCAAGGTGCTGAATCCAAATATGCAGTTAAAAAACCATTTTAACTGCAGCAAATCAAGATTTAAGCTCAATTTCCTCCGCCAGATTCCGTCACCGGAATCTCCAAAAAGTCGCATTATAGACAACTCCTAAAATACATAATAATAAAAAATAAAGGTTAAGAAGAAAATTGTTTAATAAAATTTTAAGAATAATATATTTTTTTTTTTATAATAATGATTATTAATGTTTATTAAAACTAATGTAGTTTATCACTAAGGTATTAAGATTAATTGAGTCTTTTAATATTCTATTTCTATGATCAAACGAAGAGAGAAGTATTCTACATCATTATAGTTTATGTTGTTTATTTCATTATATATATATTATATATATATATATATATATATATATATTATATATATATATTTTTTTTTTTTAATAAATAAAATTAAAAAAATTATATATAACTATATATTTTTTGTAAAATGCATGTGATTTCTTTTTAATATAATTATTTAGCTCATAATTGTGAAACAACGCCACCTTTTAATTAAATCTATATTTTATAGTTTTATTTTATTTTATTTATTAATGGATAAACTCATTATTATTGAAATATCTTTTTTTAGCAGCGGTTTTTCCGTGCAAAGAAATTATTAAGGAATTTAGACTTCTGTGATCCATAACATTGTTTAGAGGATTTTCGGCCAAATCACATAGATAATCATTTGTCGATCCATAACATTGTTTAGAGGATTTTCGGCCAAATCACATAGATAATCATTTGTCAACGCTTTTGGAACCAACCAGTGTGGTTCATCGTCAAGACAAGTTGAAGAACCAGATCCAGCTTAGCATGTTAAATAGTCTGAGCAGAGATTACAACTGCTAATTAACGGCTAATTTTGACTAAAAAAACCCAAGTCAAAAATTAAAACTAAAATAATTATCTATATAGTTTCGCCGAAAATCCTCTAACATTGAAATATCTCATTTAATTTTAATTTTAAAATATATAATATAAATTTAAAATTAAAATAAAATTAAAAGTAATAAACTATATTAATAAGAGCTAATTGATTTAAATTTAAATAGAGGTGAAATATGTGCACTTAGGTAGATTTCCGGAAAGTAGCGTAGAGTATATATATCTTTATCTCTATAAATTTTAGCAAAATAAAGAATTCATATACTTCTTTTGTGTTTAGATTAAATTTAAACTTAAATGATTAAATATCATTTTAATAATTAAAAAAATATATTATTAAAAAAATCAACCCTCAATCATCAACAACAATATTAAAAATTATACATTTAACTTTATGCCAATTAACATAACCGTAAAACTATTTACACGGTTCACTTTTATTCCGTTAAATACACTTTTATATCTCTGCCACAATTAGATTGTTTACTTGTATATCTGAACTATTTAGCGTAATTATCCCGAAGGCATTGTTTATGTTTTCAATTAATGGAAGGCGTTCTCTTCGGAGGTGGCTTCTCTTCATTTTCGGTTTTACCATATTTAGTTTGAGCTACGTGGAAAGGCGTCCTTATAGAGTGGCTCCCCTTCTCTTTTTACCATCTGTCGTCGCCCCCTGCTCGGCCGTGCTTAAACCGGTTTGTTTTCACCGTCAATTTTTACATGCTACGTGTTCGTAGATTTGGCACATATTAGTTTTACATGCTACTCGATCGAATTTTTACATAATTATTTTTAGGGACGTTAAAATATTTTGTCTTTTCTTAATTACAAATGGTTCATCAATTAAGATATTTAGTTTGCAATACATTTATAATTGGAATACTGGTATAGAAGGAACTCCCTAGGGATCAAAAGAGGGTCCGCCATATGGTTTAGTCTTCGAAAGAATCAGTCTTTTATTATGGCAAACTTTCGTTGGAAGATCTTTTCGGGATCAAGTATCCTCATAGATTTTGATTTTATCAAAAATGGCTTGACTTCTCCTCTTCCTCAAGCTCTGGTAACTTTCTTTCACTCGAGAGGCATCTTTACGTGGGATAGATTGATAAAATCATGGTCTTTTCAATCTCCGGTCTGGAAGGATGATGTGGATCTTCTTATGCCTCCTCCCATCCGGTCGATTTGGAGTTCTGTTCGGCATGATTTACAGGGTTTGGCTATTCGTCGCTGGGGGTCAAAGGATGTTCTTGCATGGAACCTGCCATGCACACCTTCTCCTGTTCGAGTAAAGGATTTATATGCTGCCCTTTCTTTGGGGCCTGAGACTTCAAACCATCTGATCTTCCCTTACTCTTTATGGAAAATCTCTTGTCCTCTTAAGATGATCCTCTTCTCGTAGCTCCTTTTCCGGAACAAAAATCTCTCTTGGGAGGTGCTTCAAAAGAAAGGATGGCAGGGTCCGGGTCGCTGTGTTATGTGTCAGAATGCTGATGAGTCAAATTACCATATGTTTTTTCAATGTCCTGCTTCACAACAAATCTGGTATGAACTCTCTATTTCCTTGGGTTTTCCACACTTTGGTTTTTCCTCTGTACAGGACGGTTTTATATGGTGGAGCGAACAGATAGCTCCTTGGCGCTCTATGTTCACTTTGGTCTATTGGTCCAATGTCTTCTCTTCTGCTTGGCATCAAGGCTTACCTTGATTTTCTGGGTTGAACAGGCTTTCCATTCCTGCAACATCTATCTTTTTTCCTTTCTTATCATGTGTAAAGATGCTCAGCAATTTGTGGACTTTCATGATTTTCATCACATGATGTAATTGTTTTGTAAATATTTTGCAAAATATGGTCACGCACCCGCAGCATACAATGATCTGGTTTTTTGAATGTACCCTTCACAGCTTTGAATCCTTCAGGATTTTGTGGCACTCTGGTTCTATTACATAGACCTCTATATGTAACTCTTATATTACCTTAATATAAAAAAATATGGTTTTTTCTTCTGAAAAAAAAGTGTTGTATGCCTTGGAGTTTTTTTGGGTGGTATTATTGGGTTAAATTTATCTAAAAATTTATAATATTTTTTGCAATTATAAATTTGAATTGTAATTTTGCACAATTGAAGTGTGGTAGTCGCTGAATATATTTATGCATTCAAAAATTTATAGTTAAATAACATTAAATTTATAATTGCTTCAAAAGATGTATTCTAAAGCTCACTATGAGATATATGTGTTAAATCCTTCTCAACTTAAAGTTGAGATGTAAAATAAAATATTATAGCTTTATTAAAAAAATACATGTTTGATTAATTTTAATTAAAACCATAATAAAGCATCAATAATCAGAGAATGTGCTCATTCAGTTTGTCTTTGATATTACAATCTATTATGAAGGAGTTATAGTAAAAATATTTGACTATCACTCTTAGCCATAAACAAAATATTTTTAATGTCTATGTGAAATAACATAATTTTATATCAACTGTAAAGAAAAGAAAAAAAATGTTATATTTTCATTTTTGAGTATGACAAAGCTATATAATTCTTATACTTTTTAAAAGTATTCCAAGATGGGACTTAAATAAACTACTTGAATATCCATTATAATATATATATATATATAATATATATATATAATATATATATAACATTTGAGGTAGTCTAACTGTTATATATTTTGGGATTTTTTAAGATATATTTTTAATCAATTTTGTTTGAAATCTAATGAAGATTTGTCAAAATTGTGTAATTTACACAATCTAAGGCATCATGAAAACCAATTTTAACACATAGAAAGAACTAGTTTATATCTTTCTTACCACAAATCTATAGGGTTGAGAGGGATCAAATCTCTCAAAATGAAAACCCTTTTTCCAAGTTTTGTGTAGAAATTCCTTGTCAATTCAAACTGGAAATGGTAATATGCTAAAACAATTGAGTTGAATCTACTCTACTCATCACCGGAAACAATAAACGATCGATGAAATCATGAAGCATATAAGATAAATAATTCAATCGCACATAACACAATGATTTTTTGGGGAACGCCACAACTAAAAACCCCTGTTATCTGTATATTGCATTAATCAGAAAATATGAGAAGATTAGAGTGCTTTGCTCAAGCCCAAGCAACCTATGCACTATCTCTATCTATCTCACTGCTTCACAGATTGACTCTGGACAACACTTAGCCAATTTCTCAGCCTTCCAAACTCCTAGTTCCTTGCACTATTCAGTGAGGAATTAGGCCCTTATTTAATAGAATTATCCCCCATTAGATTGTGCAGTTCCTTTAGGCTCTTCCTATGATTGCATGCACCATATGTACAATTTCGATGATTATACAACTGATAGTAGACTTCCCTTGAACTCCAATCTCAACTTGGTATCTCTCAGATCTGACATGCATGACTTATTTATTAGTAAATCATCAGTTAACTGGTTGTAAAATGAAGCAACACCCCATTGTTAGACCTCCTACTAGTTCCTCCATCAGTTGGAACTAGTTTAACTGAATGTAAATCAGTTAAACTGAATTAATTAATTACAACTCAAAATAAACTCAACTAGGGTTCCTATAAAGTAGAATACACTCTACATGACTCTAGTTAGACCCTCAACTAAAATTGATTGAGCCAACTCAGTCAAATTAATTTAGTTAACTAATACAAGTTGTCATGTGATGTGGAATTACAATTTTATTCCTAATTTAATTTAAGGAAAAATTAAATTAAGAATTTCTTGTTGCATTTTCAACACTCCCTCTCAACAAGAAAGGGATTCACATCTACCCTAATCCAACACCTTTGGAATGTATTGCATGCAACACTTCTCATTGTTGTTGTTGCTACTGCAACATCTGTAACTGAGAATAAAAAATAAATGAAAATAATCACTAACTCAATCTGCACCTATCTACTAGGAAAATTGTGTTGGTGTTGACTCTAATATTGAGCCTCCTACTCTATTGTCAACACTGCTCTACACTCCTCATTATCTGACTAACATTGATCCTCCTGCTACTGAGTATTTTGGGCCTCGTAGCAGGATAATGATTCATGAGACAAAAAACACCTCAATGGACCTTGCCCAAATTTCTACAACTCTTGGGACTATTGCTTCACATCGCCCCACCTCACACTATGAGTTATAACTGCATGTAAAGTGAAATCTGATCTACTCATACTGTTACTACTACTGCTTTGTTGTTGCTTCTGCACTACTGTTGCAACTACTACAATAATGAGTTTGATCTTCCCATATCTTGAAGTACTATCTTCCATAGGGTTGCTCCCTCTGAAACTAGACTCCCTTTGAGTCTTGATCTCCCTGTGGGAAATCTCTCTGCTCCTCAATCTACCAATATCAATGGTCAGAACTCCTTTTTATGGAATTAAACATTGACCTAATGATCTGTCCACTAGCATCCTTCTAGCTCCATTAAAAAGTATGCACACAGGGTCTTCTAGATCTGTCCTGAACTAGAGCTCCATCAATTTGCAAATTTTATTCATCTACAAGGAGAATTTTGAATTCTTCTCTTCTAATCTAATTTTAGCTCTGATACCATGTATAAATTTCTACAAATCTAGCTCTGATACCATGTAGAAATTTCTACAAATCTAGCTCTAATAGTGATTCCTACTCCGATACCATGTAGAAATTTCTACAAATCTAGCTCTGATACCATGTAGAAATTTCTACAAATATAGCTCTCATACCATGTAGAAATTTCTACAAATCTAGCTTTGATACCATGTAGAAATTCCTTATAGATTCAAACTACAAATTGTAATATGCTAAAAAAATTGATTTGAATATACTCTACTCATCAGCGGAAACAATAAATGATCGATAAAATCATGAAGCATATAAGAGAAAGCATTCAATCACACGTAACACAATGATTTTCGAGGGAAAGCCACAACTAAAAACCCCTGCTATCTGTATATTGCATTAATTAGAAAATATGAGAAGATTACAATGCTTTGGTCGAGCCTGAGCAACCTCTGCACTATCTCTATCTATCTCACTACTTCACAGGCTGACTCTGGCCAACACTTAGTCAATTTCCTAGCCTTCCAAGCTCCTACTTCCTTGCGTTGTTCATTGAGTAATTAGGCCCATATTTAATAGGAATTTTCCTCCATTGGATTGTACAGTTACTCTAGGATCTTCCTCTGACTACATGCACCATCTGTACAATTTGGATGATTATACAACTAATAGTACACTTCCCTTGAACTCCAATCTCAACTGGGTAACTCTCATACCTGACATGCATGAGATATTTATTAGTGAATCATCAGTTAACTGGTTGAACACATGAAACAACACCCCACTCTTAGACCTCCTACTAGTTGCTCCATAAGTTGGAACTAGTTTAACTGATTTTAACTCAGTTAAATTGAATAAATTAATTATAACTCAAAATAAACTCAACCAGGGATCTTATAAAGTAGGAGACACTCTAATGACTCTAGTTAGACTCTCAACTCAAATTAACAGAGCCAACTATGTCAAACTAACTTAGTTAACTAATACAAGTTGTCATGAGATGTGCAATTATAATTTGATTCCTAGTTTAATTCAAAAGAAATTTAAATTAAGAAATTGATATTGCATTTTCAACACTTTAAACTCTAAAAAATGTTTGCACTTTAAGATATTTCATACTTTTCAAGATTTCCTAGCTATTTATATATATAATATTTCATTCACCAATAACTTTGAAAACAACAAAAAAAAATATTTAAATTATAAAAGATATATATTTATTGACTTTATATATTAAATAAAATCATCCATTTAATATAATAATATATTTTTTTAATAAAATTATAAATTTAATCTTATAAGGTATAGTTAGTAATCCTTCTCGTAACATAATTATAAGTAATTGATTTGTTTTCTTCCTTTTATTATTATTATTGATTTCATTTTAACATACATATATATAAAGAATAAAGTACAAGTTTTATTACCATCTTTAAAAAATGTAATGTGATATATTTTGAAGGGTATTTCTTACTTTCTTTTTTCATTATTTGTGCTATGATTTTCAAATGAATATTTTTATTGTTAATTAATAATTAGTATTATAGTTGTGATAATTATTATAAATTTGTTATTTAATATTATTAATTGTGATTAGTTTATATATATATATATATATAGCCAAATTAAAATTTGTACAAAATTATTAATCAGAGCTATATGATTACAAGAGGATTTTTTTCCCGTGGTGTGATCTTACGGCATCAGAATATCAGCATTGAAAAGATGTATGACGATCCTTTTCGATGGGAGGTTTTTAATGTGAGTAATTATTGGCATAAAAAGTGATTGTTTGGAGATGGAGGTGGTGGCCCTTGGAGATATAGTTGGGCTCTATACTTGGCTCAAAATGGGTCACATGTGGCATGTTCTGGGTTCTCACAATAGGAGCCACCAACCCAAGTGTTTTCGTATTAACTGCAAGGAGATGGGAGTTTGGGGTTTTGTTTGTGTCAATGGTTTTGTTAACTCATTTTTTTTTTCTACTCAGGAATGGCTCGTCCCTCCCATGGTAGGTTGGATGCAGGAAGGAATTGCTCTGACAGTAGGAGAAAGTTCATTAATGACCTCACTCTCAGGAATTTCCTTGGGATGGCTGAGACATGGTGTATGCAGTGCACTTTGCTTTTGTTATGGGAATTTCAGAGGGCGTGGTTCATACGTGGTACCAGATACATCATGTTCATAGTTATTTATGTAAGTTCCAACATTGTTTCAAGGTGGCAGAAATGTGGCAATTATATGGTTGATGTTCTTTAATTGTAGTAGTTTCGTTCTCTTTGGTTTTCACCAATTGACTATGTCACATTCACGAGAGGTATGTGTACATTGTTAATTCCCCAAGTCAAATTAGTAGGGTATCATTTTCGCTTGCTACAGACTTGGGTAGTTCTATGTCCCATAGCCTTTTGTTGTTGGGTCTTAAGTTTTGTTCCAAACTATCTTTTGTTTCACATAGGGCATCAATGTTCTTTGTGTTTTTCTTGCATAATTCAGGGTCATGTCCCTCCATTGAACTGGTCATTATACTTCCCTTAGCAACATCAAAAACACTCGACCTAATAGGTATGTATTTGAATTATACAGTGTTGGTCTACGGAGTTTAGTACCAAGGCACCGTTTCCATCTGGTTCTGAAAGCGACTACACCTCCACCTGTTATTTTTTAATTCAAACGTCTCAAACATCAATACACTCTGGTCCTCAAGAATTATGGGTTTCTAGGTAGCTGAAACAGATTGTAGTCGTGGTTGGTAAGGGGTGTCAAGTAATTTTCCATTGCAACCAGTTAATCATCCACAAATTTTTTCACAAGTGGATATTTTTTGTTATACTAGGGTCGTCACTCATTCTGGGCGTCACTCTTAACTTGTTAGTTTTTGTTATTCTGGGGTCTTAATATCCCGTGGTTAGTCAAAACGTGGTCGTTCAATTAGCTCAAGTGGTTGTATTGTGTTTTGTTTGCAGGTCTTCTATGGAAATTCCTCCTCGAAAACGACTTCCCAATTGTATGGGTGGTGCTCTAGGGGCATCCTCTTCCAGGTATCAATGGCTTTTAGGTTGGGAATCAGTGGAAACCTTTTTTGACTCGACACTCCTAGGGTTAGAAAGGAGATTCTACATTCGGAAGAAAGGGAGTTTGGGGATCACAAATATCACTCTTATTCAAAAATTGGTGGTAGTAGTGTCAAATGGGTTCGTGATCCAAGGAAGCTTTGGAAGAGAAGACTGCATATCCTCCACTCTATAACATTGCACTGTCATATGGAAATGCTACTCAACATGGTAATTCGTGGCAAACAGGTTGACAGCTATAAGCTCTTTGCAGGGCAGGAGGAGATCAAGAGAATACTTAGAGACATCAGGTATGATTTGGATGGTATATTTGTCATATTAAATCGAGTCTAATGCTTTATGGTCTTGGACTCAGAGAAAGACTCTTGGCCATCAGAACGAGGCTGCAATCAGTAATGTTCCACCTCTGAACACTGCCCATGCAAACTCTTCTCCTCACTCACTAGTTTTGTGTGCTTTCTAGTTCTAGTTGTTGGAAGTTACTCATTGTTTTTGTAACCACTATACTTTTGTTTTGTCAGTAATGTCAGTGATTCCTAGTTGTTCATTTTGTTATGCCAGTTATAGTACATTGTTTACTTCAGTGGATCCAAGATATTTACATATATAATTTTTTGCCTATGTGTAATCTCAATAGTCTTTTGAACAATTATGTTTTGGTTATCGTGAACAATTATGTTTTGGTTATCGTGGAAAGAAGTCATAATCCTCTAAATATGTGGTGGGCATGAAAATTTTAGAATGTATTTTTTTATATCAATAAAAATCAATTAACAAAAAAATTATAAGATTTTTAAATTAAATTATATTATCTCTAATTTCTTTTTACAACATATTATGCTATCTTTTGTAAATTTTAAATTTATTTTTTTTAATAGGACATCTATTAATAATTTATATAAAAAGTAACATACATTATATTCAAAAATATTTTGTAAAAACTTTATTACATGCAATACGTGTTTTTAAAAATAAAGCATTTTCAAATTAAAAATAATAAATAACATTATACATTATATCTAATAAAAATTCATAAAATAATAATAAAATCAAATATATTATATAAAAATATTATTTATAATATGAAATTTCTTATATTAAAATATTTTATAAATAAACATAAAATAATCATGTTAAAATATTTAATTAATATAAATATTACATATATTTATAAAAGTATCATGTTAAAATATAATTAATTATAATATTTACATCGATATGTACAAATACGTTTATGACACCTAACATGTTTTTGGAGTATATAAAACCAGGCATTTAATAAGATTGGTAAACATTTGGATTAAATGTTATTATTCCATATAATAACCATTGTTAAGTGTTGAATCTATAATTAATAAGATTGGTAAACATTTTGGATTAAATGTTATATACATTATTAATTAAGTATTGAATCTATAATTTTTTTTTGTTGAATTTGAAGACTCACTTTATAATTAACCCATTTCTCATTTTTAGTTCTTATTAATTTTGTTTCTTAATTAAAAAGTTAACATTGCAACCAATTCTATAAGTTTTTAGGATAGTAAAGATAAATGTTATTTTCCTTAATTAAGAAGTTAACCTTGCAACGAATGTCACAAGTTTTTAGGTCTCTTTCTAAATATTTAGAATAAGGATAGTAAAGAGAAATGGTAAATAACATTTAAGATTCATTATTTATTGCCTTAAAAAGTAATTTTATCATTTTAAAATATATAATTATTAAACGGAGAATTTTACTCACAAAATATTGTGGATAGTGCTTTTCATTTTAAGAAGGGGTTGTAATTTGTATATTGCATGTGGCTCTTTGCCTATATACTTGAAATTTTGGTGTCATTTTATTGTTAAGCTCCATTAATTTTACTTACAGTTATGGAACTAAACTGCAGTCTTTTCTTAATTTTTGGAAACCAACTGCAGTAGTTTCCTTAAATTAAGGAAATCAACTGCAGTTAATTAATTTTCTGGTTGGAGCTTCTGAAGTGGTCCATTACTCCATCTGGAGTTCTCTACCTTGATCTGTGGAACACCTGACACATAGCCATTAGAAGCTTGATGGAAGCTTGGCTATAAATTCATTTGTTTGGTCCCCAAGCTAGCATCTCAATCCCCTTCAGTTGTTTACACCATCTAGCTGAGAGAGCATAGCTTGGAAGTGCCTTCAGATTTTCTGTGATTTTCTTTTTGCTTGGACAGAAGCTGGAGTGCTGTTTCAGTGAAGAAGCAAGTGGACTGTGGTTTGCAGCAAGAGCATTATCAATGGCTGGAGGTAATCCTGGGCATTGAAGTTTAATTTTAGATTCTTTAAAGTATTCAGATTCCGCATATAGAATTGCAATTTTTTCTTACATTTGGTATCAGAGCTCAATTAAAGAAGAACTGACATTCTTCGCAGAATCTGCATGTGCATCATAAACGTATACAGGCAACACCCTAGGGGAATAGACCACCACAGGAGGTGACAAAAGAACAGTCAATGCACGACCGGCAAGAAGAAACAGAACTGAAAATACCCAATTGGCGGAAAAAAAAAACTTGTTATGTAGCAGTTGATTTGATGCACCAATTTAGGCGTTAACCCCCAATTCAATAAAGACAACTGCTGTACAACAAGATTAGGATCGGTGAAAATTCAAATTTAGTGCGGAGGAGTTACTTGAAGGAGGGGAAACGGTTTTGTTTTCTCGATCAAGAAATTGCTTAAAGAATTTAAAGAACAAGGACTGAGAGCCTTCACTTAACAATATTTTGTTCAACAGACATGCTGTGCAAACCATAATTATCAAATTCGGCCAAATCAGAGGTTTTCACACAGAGAGTCAGCCAAGTCCCAGTTTAGCCAAATCATTCAGCTCAGTTCATAATGTTAATGTCTTGCCAATTCTTAATCAACCCTCATCCCTAATCTGCATCATCATCCCACCCCCAACAGGTGCAGAGTCCTTTCCATCAAGAAACCACTCTACCATATTAGTTTATGACACTGGTTTGGACCAAGTTTAATCCTGTTTATATCTAAATAAATAAATTGATATATATATATATATATATATATATATATATATATATATATATAATATATATAGTATATATTTGATTTATAAACTTAGACGGAGCCTGAAGTCAAGCCAGCTAGCCTTCGAACTGCATTTGCTATGCAAGTGCAAAGTAGATCAATGTTGCTTCAGTCAATCTCTGGGTTTTGTTTATAAATTGAACAATCAATTTGCAGTCATTTACGGTAATGCTGACTGCTTTATCTTTAATTTTGAAGAATAATTACTGTAGTTTACCGTAATGCTGACAGTTATATGGAGTTTATTTAAAATGTCATTTTGACTTACTCCTTTCAGTAAACATTATTTTTACTGGTTAAAATTTTGTTTATGCCATTTATGTAAAGAATAATGTCTAGTGATCTATATAATTTTAATTAATTAGAGAATAGCCACAGCATCTTTAATTAATTAAAATTATATATTTTGATTGGTTAGATCATATAAAGATTATTTAGACATTAAATTGTAATTAATTAGATTAAATATAATAAATTTTATCCCATAGGAATTTTTATTATATTTATGTAATTAATTAGGATAAAATTTCATAACCTACCCACAGGAGTTATGAATGAATAGTTTTATCATAAAGTTCAAAACAATGAATAATTGAATCTGCTTGAATTAAAAATTTAGCCCACAGGCAATTTTTATGTCATTAGATTCAATTTTGAGCATGATTTACATTGGTAAAACATGAAATTTTATTAAGCCTCAATTTTAAGTTTCTTGAAAATGACTTGATCAGTGGGAGCGATCAAACCAGAAACATAGTTTTTGAGAAGGATCATTCAGAATCTCACACTTCCACTATGGAAGACGAGTTCGTCTCCTGTTTTGAGGCTACTTTACATGGTGTATGGCTTAAGAGTTTCATTTCTGGGCTTAGAATTATGGATTCTATATCTAAGCCATTGAGAATATATTGTGATAATTCAGCTGCTGTTTTTATGGCTAAAAACAACAAAAGTGGGAGTCGAAATAAACACATTGACATTAAGTATTTAGCTATAAGGGAACGTGTTAAAGAAAAGAAAGTGGTCATTGAGCACGTCAGCACTGAATTGATGATTGTTGATCCTTTGACTAAGGGCATGCCACCATTTAAATTCAAGGATCATGTAATGAATATGGGACTTGATTCCATTATGTAGTTTCTCATTGTATGGACAATGATATTTTAATGAAATTCTTAATTATTGTGATGTTTTTTCTCATATTTATGTGCACCTTAAGTTGATTTGAGAAAATTCATCTAAGAAGGACCAATAATAAACATAAGGTTTATTCATTAAGAAATTGTTGCCACATAAATTATAATAAGAATAAATACATAGTAATACATGGAAGATAATACTCATCATTAGAGGACTTATCGCCATGATTCATGTATCTATTACTTAATACAGATTATCAATGGTTTTTAAGTTGAGACATTAATTTTGGAAGTATGGACCAAGTGGGAGAATGTTAAGCTCCATTAATTTTACCTACAGGTATGGAACTAAACTGCAGTCTTTCCTTAATTTTTGGAAACCAACTGCAGTAGTTTCCTTAAATTAAGGAAATCAACTACAGTTAATTAATTTTTTGGTTGGAGCTTCTGAAGTGGTCCATTACTCCATCTGGAGTTCTCTACCTTGATCTGTGGAACAGCTGACACATAGCCATTAGAAGCTTGATGGAATCTTGGCTATAAATTCATCTGTTTGGTCCCCAAGCTAGCATCTCAATCCCCTTCAGTTGTTTACACCATCTAGTTGAGAGAGCATAGCTTGGAAGTGCCTTCATATTTTCTGTGATTTTCTTTTTGCTTGGACAGAAGCTGGAGTGCTGTTTCAGTGAAGAAGCAAGTGGACTTTGGTTTGCATCAAGAGCATTATCAATGGCTGGAGGTAATCCTGGGCATTGAAGTTTAATTTTAGATTCTTTAAAATATTCAGATTCCGCATATAGAATTGCAAATTTTTCTTACATTTATTGCTATTTTATGGATATTGTGTTCAATTAGTTGCATCAAACGTATGTTTTAGGGGATGGAACCCTCTAGTTTATCATTACTAAAAACAAATTTGTATTTTCCACTTATATTTCGAAAATTCCATCTACATATCCATTACTTTTATTCATATGTTATCTCCATGCAAAGACTTAAGCTTGATTTTTTTCACCAACTTACTAAAATGTGGATGGAACTTTATTCTTGAAAGTTTATACAACATTAATATAGCATGTATCTACCTACCTTTATTCATATGTTGTCTCCATGCAAAGACTTAAACTTGATTTTGTTCACTAATTTGCTAAAATGTGGATCTATTCTTGAAATTTTATACAACATTAATATAACATGTAATGACAAACATCACTAAGGCTTACTTCTTAACCATTTATAAAACACGTCATACTACATATACCACCACTTACAACATGCATATGTAACTAATAAATTGACTGCAATAATCTCTAAACTTGGTAAATTTTCTCGTCTTGCAACTAGAATATCAACTGCATGACAATGGGTCCTAAGGCTACTAGATTAGATAAACCATTCAACAACATGCAATATATTTTTGTTCAGTTTGGTTAGCCTTTTCCATTCACATTTTTGTTCCAAGCAACTTCTAAATGATACGTGATTCATTAAGTATCTCTAACTATGTTAATGTAAAAGTCTTTACACCACATTAATTGTTGATTTTGCACACGTTATTATATCAAGGATAGACTTGAGTCTATGCTTATATTATTATATAATATATTATATATTAATATATATTATATATATATATATATTATATATAACTTGGAATGAAAGAACGGGAAACCTCATAGTACTTCCCCGCATTTCATGGATGGTAATCTAGGTAAGCCATCAACCTTAATTACAAGGCCTCGCCCCAAGGGAATTGAAGAGAGAAGAACCCGTGATCAACAAAACTTTAGTAACAATATCAATGAAATTCACGATTAGCTCTAGACCACTTGTTCTAATCCTTGGGG
Organism: Pinus taeda; assembly: GCA_000404065.3. NCBI lineage: Eukaryota > Viridiplantae > Streptophyta > Pinopsida > Pinales > Pinaceae > Pinus > Pinus taeda. The sequence continues at coordinate 96,356 of APFE030308701.1, read as the reverse complement.
CTCTAAATGTGTGTGTGTGTGTGTGGAAATGTGATAGAAATTGCAACTGCTCAAGAAATCGAACTAAAATCAGGAGACACAAATTCTACTCTATTGATCAGCAAAATGGAAATCACAGTTTAGAACAACATGCATAGACATGCAACAAACAAAAGAATAAGTACTCAATGATTTACAAGGGAACCCAACTGGGAAAAACCCCTTTTGATCTTTTGCATTAATTAGTTGACTAGAGAAACTATTACAATTACATGCTTCAACTCCTAGCACCACCTACAAAACTAAAATTATTATCTTTGTTGAATGATTCCCTATGGCCAACACTTAGCCACTTTCTGCCTCCTCCAGCTTCCGATTTATTTGCACAATTTTGAGCTAATTCGAGCTCCTAAAAAATAGGGAAGTCCCTATTTCCTTACGCAATTTCCAAGGAATTGATCTCATGACCGCATGTAAAAACTGTACACTCAACTAGTATACAATTAATGTTACACTAGTTATTGTCTAGGAAAATCCTCTCTCCTGACAGAGACGATCCCTCTAGCCCAATGAGTGGGACTAGCAACCTACGTGACAATCTACAAGGACACTTTCCTAAATTACAATTGAAATGAGAGAAGAGGAAGATGGCCTACCTCGTTCTGATGTTATAACGTACTCCTTTGTTGAAGACCTCGAATCGCTTGTGCGTCAAGTTCAGTGCTATTGCTCATAGCGTTTGGATACTTTCATAACAGATCAAAGACACAACAAATCATACATGTACAACAAGCATAATAGAAAGTAATCCACTGAACATATCAAGGAGCATTAAGATAAATGATACGTTAACACAAACATTTATGGAAAGTGAACCAACAATTGTATATATTAATGAAATAAAGGAGGAAGCATACAACCAAGCCTTGATGTCAATAAGTTCTCCTTGAGTGAATGTCCAAGTCCAAGCTCAAGCTCTCCAAGCACTCCTTCTCTAAGCCAAATGAGTAGCATGTATGCACTATCTCAGCATAAGGGTGCAAATAACGAAATACCAACGATTTGGGAATGGGAGAGGATGAATATATAGCCAGGGAAAGCGAGTTAGGATCTCTCCAAAGATAGGATAAGCCCTCATCTCAAGGAGGTAGCTCATAGGGATAAGATCAAAAGGCAATGTTGAGAGAATTAGACCACATCCACATCAAACAACCTCCAGCTCGTCGTTTTGGAAGCCTCTAGATCACAAATATTCTTGTCCTCTTTCGGAAACCTTACCTTTTAGGGATCAGCATGAATGCCCAAGTAAAAATTGCGCTTGAAGCACGAGGCCAGTATGGTGCAACTTGTCACCAGCACTAGTTTCCAGTGTTATGGTCGTGTTGGTCCTGAAATTAGGGTTTTGGAGCTTATTTCTTTAGGGAAGGCTCAAGGCATGTTTCCATCAGTGTTTTACGAAGGATCTAAACTACATATCAGGATAGGTACACTGCATGATTTCCAAGTTTTGGGCACTTTAGGGTATGACATAGGGAAGTGTAGGAGGCGTGACAAAATATTGTGTAACAAATGCCCCCTAAAGCATGAAGGCGGAATAGTGAGTGATGGTTGAGATGCTTTACAAGCTTTTGCGAGGACAAGAACAAACATTTTCAGGAGACCTGCAAATCAAGGACGCATATACATATACATATATTATACCAAAACATGAATCCACGGTATGGACGCAGCCATCTAGATAGAAAGGAAAATGTGAAAAGATCCATGACATTGGCACAACCATTCGAATGAAAATGATCATCTGTAAATCTAAGATCTAAGGTATGGACACAACCACCCGATATAGAAGGATCGTCATCATCATAAATATAAAGTCCCACGGCATGGTTAAAACCATCCGTATAGAAGAAACATGTGTACAATCATGAATAATACATAACTCCATTCAGCCTAAGTCACATCAGACAAAACTCAGGGTCTTGCACTCCATCCCTAACCCAATCAAAGTACGAATTCTAACATGCTAATAAATGTGTTGAAGACGAACATGTTGGAAAACCACCTGATTACCGACCAATGATTCGAACTGTTAACAGGCATGAGAGAAACCACCAATAATGGAAATGGTCCTCAAGGTATGATAGTACAATTTGTGAATGTGAAAATTAAGTTGAAGTCACTCGTGGAATCATCCGATCGAAGGACTATGATGAAAACCTATCGTTGAATGCGAAGAACTTGTCATTAAGGCATGACAACTCCAAGGTACTAAAAGGGAGTTTCTAAGTCATCTTCCTAGATAATGAACTAAAGTTGACAAGAAGTGACTTGTTGAAGGAGGGCCATAGGGATTCCCTCATCATTGACAAGAAACAAGGAATAAATTGGAATGAATGAGTATGATCCAAGATGGTAGCAAAGGGTCAGACAATTTATAGGTAACAACTGCAAATAAGACTTCTCTTGTACATATCAGTGACACGACTTCGAAGTGTGGCAAGACTTAACATAGGACCCTGGGTCACGATGACTAACTGAAATAGTCAGATGAGAAGCAAAATGTATCACCCAAACCCGGAAAGACAAGTGACTGAGTGAGGATATCCCAAATCCGACACGAGAAACAAATGAGTGTCATTTTTGAGAGCGATATGCTACCTATACAAGAGATGTTTTACTTTCATTTTCCCCATTATTTCTAGCGAGTACCCCAATTATTTTTAATCACAAGCATGAAGGTGATAACATATGCTTGTCGTATAATTTCATTCTTCAAATGAATCCATCCTAGTGAGTTTTACGAGTCCTAGGAAGGAGAAACTCGGTCTTTTCATGGTGACAAGTCTTTCACTGTTTAATTTTTTAACTAGTTTAACGGAAGAATAACTCGGTATATTTTTCATATTTAGAGAGTTTGAAAAAGAGACAAAAAAGAAAACTCCATTGTGTCCCTTTTTTTAATTTGTCTCTCGAATCCAAAAAGGTAGAAATCAATATTCAAGTGAACCTCTTGAGCATATCGACCAAGGTATACCTTTTTCGTAAATAGTTAATCCCAACCCGAAAAATGGGTAAATGTATACTGAGATGACGTCAATTCATTTAATTTAATGAGTTCTAAAGGAAAAGTACTCGACAATATTTTCATATTTAGAGAGTCAGAAAAGAGCTTAAAGATGACTCTAAGGGGGTTCCTTTTTCGTTTATTTTTAACGAGTCTGAAAAAGAGATAAAATAAAAACTCATGAAATCAGTAAACAATTATCACTGTAACCACTGAAAAACAACCTATAACTGCACAAAGACAACCACACATCACTGATATAGAGGAAAATAATAAAATATTGTTAAAAATGTATTTTAAAACTTATAAATAGACTAAAAGTAAAAGCATTTTTACCATTTTCACTTGGAGTAAATTGGAAAGCACATTTTACCCTATTTTCCTTCATTCTTCAAGCAAGCAGTGTGGGAGATCCAGGGCATCATTTCATGAACCGTCAGCTGCAGATAAGAGCTCTTCCTTTTTCCTTGCTTTTCATTCTAATTTCATGCCATTTCATGGGATTTTTGTCGATCGGAAGGGAGTATTTCGAATTTTAAAATGGGGGGTGATTAACACGAGTCTACACATCAGATCCTCGCTCACGCGCTGCCAACATAAAATTAACTAAAAAAGGCACGTTGGCCGCAGGGTGGAAAAATTAAATGTAAATGGTTGTCTTGCAGGAGATTTCGACAACTTGGTCATTGAATGGAAGGAAATGGGTCATGAGGTAGAATATCACTAGGCTACCCAAAATGTTGAATGTGTCAACACTTTGAGGAACCACGGGCTATTGAACTTCTTGCAAACCCTAGGAATCAGAGCTAAAAATGAGCTACTACACTATTTGATCAGTTTATGGGATGTTGATCGATAGATCTTCATCATTGGAGACCAAGAACTAGAGCTGGAAGTAGTTTATATCTACTGCATTACTGGATTGTCTAGGAGAGGGGAAAGAGTCCAACTCTTTGGATCCCATGGTGGAGGTGAGAGCACCAATTCCTTAATCAGAAAGCATTTCCTAGGTGTAGAGACAACATTGCGTGGGAAGGTGAAGATGCTAATCATTGATAATATTCCCTTGAGGACAATTCTACACACCATGGCCCATATAGCTAGGTTGTAGGCTTTGCACGAGGTCTCAAAATCACAATTCCAGTATGCAATGTATTTCCTTACTCCAAAAGTGTTCAATTGGTGTGAGGGACTGTAGGCCAACATGAAGAGGCAACTGGACAAAGGCAAGTTGGGAAACTTGAAGCAGTTCGGCTTTGGTTCGATTTTGGTCACTTTCTTTTTGGAGTGTGTGCCCCTATTTCAATATCAGTGGACAGAGGTACTGGATCCTGCTCCACAAGATCTGAGGCTGCTTAGATGGAGTGAGATCATGCCTCATAGAGGAGGGGGTCAACAGATGCATTTCCCTCTGTAGTTATTCGGTTGGCTATGCCAACAACTGATCTTTGTGGATGACTATACCTATGCAAACACTAACTTTAGCTAGGATCCAAATCTACCTCTACCACTGGGTGAACAATTGACTGATGGAGGTAAAACTTGTTTTTGGATTTTTTCCAAGTTTTATGAGTTTTTTGTTAAATTTTATCTGAGAGTGTACTTGTGGTAAATGTGCAAATGTGGGACCAAAAAGGTCTCCAGGCATGTCGCTAATAACACAGTGAGTAGCACGTTAGATAGAGGATACTCGATACGAGGAAGGAGCAGATATTATGGTAGAGATGGAACGAAATCTGGAAGTGATCACTCGAGGGATTCCAGAATACACAACTATAGATGACGTGCCACTGTGATACCAAAGGCATACAATATGAGTGTCTGTGAGACTGCGTCGGCTTTTAGGCTAAGTGATTAGAGTAGTCTCATGCTATCGAGAGCATCATGTGGGAGAATAGCCTTTTCTAGTCTTTTTTTTTGCACAATTGCAGGTTTTGAAATCCATGTGTCTTAGAACACTTATTTTTTCAGATTTTGATGAACAAACTTTGACAGACGTGATATATGCATGTTTTATCTTCTACTTATGTGTTCATGTATCATGATGATGTGATCAGTTTTATAAGTTACGCAAATGTCTATCAAGAACATAATTTGCTAATGCATCTATTAATGTATTCAAATTTCGTGGAATGTGTTGATATGTGATATAATCAAAATTTCTTTCCAGTAATCAAACATGTAGATACATATGAAAATTTTGTGGATTTCTTACTGAGTAATGATTATTTAATTGTAACATAAAGAGTTGTGAATCCAACTTAACAACTACATTTCTAATGCCAAGAGAAAATGCTTTTGATAACAGTTCAATAACTGCACTATACTGTGCAATATTATTAGTTTTTCGTCCTAGGAAAATACCTTATAAATCAATCAACTCGCCATTAGAAGAAAAGAGTGCCCAAGCTGCAGAAGATAAGTTCTATGTGCTATGACAAGCACCATTGTTGAAACCAACATCATGGTTTGACGACATCTGCAAACCAAGTGGAACACAAGGTAATCATAAGGAACATGTCTACAAAGCAAACAATCACACCAAAAAATCAAAACTACACACCAATGAATTCATACACTAGTGTACAAAAGTAATTAAATGGAATTGACGCATAATACTTTTTCAAATAAATCCCATTGCAGGGTTGTGATAATTCATTACTTTCGTAGTCAACTAGCTCATATGTGCCTTTTTGCAAGACACTTTTAACGATATATGGCCCATTCCACATAGGTTCGAACTTCCCAACTTCCAACTTATCATTGGCTTGGTCATATAGCAAGACCAAAACACCTTCAGCGAAAATGTGTGGAGAAACAATTTGATCAAAATGGGCTTTAACTCGCTTTTCTATGCCTCGATCACCATCACAAAAATACAACGGGTCTCATTAAGTCTCTTGAGATAAAGTAACCATTCCTATTTAGGTGAAGTATCGAGAAGTAGCTTGATAGCTAATTTTAATGAAGGAATTTCACACTCTATCAGGAGTATCGCCTCTAAACCATAAACCAAATGGAATGCAGTGAAACCAATGGTTGTCTTAGTCGATGTATGGTAATACCAAAGAGATGAGAATAACATGAGATGCCAATCCTTTTTATGCTTCCCAATGTTTCATTGAAACACAGTAATAAAGACTTTGTTAATTGTTTCAACTTGGCCATTGGCCTATGGGTAGTAAGGAGTTGCGATATGATGGCAAAGACCCAACTGAACAGTCATCTCTACCATCATGTACTGATTAAAATGTGGTCCATGATCAGTGACAATGGCTTGATGGATGACAAAACGAGCTATGACATGGTTAAAGAGGAAATTAGCAGTGATGATACCATCAGCATTATATGTAGGCATCGCCTCGACCCATTTCATAAAATAGTTGACGATGATGATGATATAGCCATGCCCCCTGGCCAAGCAAGGGTTACATGTCATGAAATCTATGCCCCATTTAGAAAATGGGCCAACAATAACGACTGGGTGTAAGGGTGCTGGAGGAGCGCATTGTTTACAGTTAGAAATATGACATTCATGGCACTTTTGAACGGCCATAATACAATATTTGAAAATGTCAGTGTAAATCTTGATCTCATCAGGAGAAGAAGAAACCCCAATGTGAATGTTCTCAACAATTCCAGGTTTAATGGAAATGTCAATTGGCATGGTTGCAGTAATATTTCCCATATTACCTTTAGACAAAACTTCATGCACCAAAACAGGTGTTTGAAGTGGGTGCGTTGGGTTATGAGAAACAAACGCTTCAAGACATGAAGGAATCTCACTTAAACTTGGAAGAAATGAGGAACGATGATGGGAATCATTCCAATCAGTTTCGTTAAGAGATATAACCTCAACAATACTCTCGTCGGAGGGGAATATCTCATTCGAGGGATCCGGAGAATCCCAAGAACTGAGCCAAGGAGATTGCGAATATGTATCCACGTACATACTTAGAACAACATGACTTTCTGAAGTAGCCGTTGAAGCTGAAACAATTTCCTGATAAGCTTGTTATAAGGGACTTAGTGACATAATGTCACCAAACGAATTAACCTGATTCAAAGAAGGGATGATCCACAGGTCAGAGGAGATAAAAATCATGTTGATTGAGGTGACACACAGAGGTGGGAGAGAAAAATTTCCCACTAAAGTAGAATATTTGAAAATACCTACCCCATGCTCTCATATGGAATATCGATATTTCCCACATATGGGACATTTCCATTTGAGGCACTAGAAGAGAAAAAGGAAAATTGATCGACAATGACAATTTTTCCTTCATGAGGAAAATGGAGCACTCGGAACAAAGAGGAAACCACACAAAACATGGCATGGGTCCAAATTTGCCCAAGTATAAGGTTGTAATTCAAATTTGCATCTACAACTTCCACTTCTAACTCGACAGTCTTCCCTTCCAAAGTGATAGAAAAAATTGTGAGAATACCATAAGGACGGGAGGCTCTGCCACCAAAGGCCTCCAAAGTATTCTGGGACTGGTTAAGAGGTGGAGAGCCAATAACTTTCCAACATGAAACAAACATGATGGAGGTGGAAGCACCTTCATCAATGACAACCCGATAGATTGTCTTTCGTTTTATAACGACTTGGATCAAAAAGGAAATCTGATGAGGAAGACGAGAAACATGGTTTTCAAGATCGGAAGTAATCAAGCTCAAATCAGGAGGATCAATGCCCCAAATAGCAGACAATAATGATTTCTGTTGTGTTTGACAAGTTTGGAGAACTTCCAAAAAGACAGCGCTGAAGGCGCTTGAGCTAAATCTTCAACAATACTGTAATGTTAAGTAGGTCTAGCGTTCATATTATAGGATGACTTCCGAAGCACACCTTTGGGAGATGGTTGGATAATGGATTGATTATTAGGTATATCGATATGGAGAGGACCAGAACTGGGTGGAGCGGAAGTAGAATTTATATTTGTGGCTCTTTTTCCACCATTTTCTTTTGAGGGGTTTGATAATCTTTCAATTGAGTGGCTACCGAGGTAGGTAATGAACCCATCATCATGTAAACTTCAGAACCAGGTGAGGCAGAGGATTGTAGTTGGTCTACCAACTGAGTCCGTTGAGATGGCAATGGATCTTTCAATACATCTAGAGTCACTTTCAATAAATGACTAAATTTTGCACTTTAGGGACAATCCTTTGTATAATGATCTTCCTCACAAATGAGGCAAGGATATTTCGGCTTTCCTTTGGAGGCATCATCGGCAAATGACTTAGGAGGATCCTGTTTTGGGGTATTATATTTTTCTTTCCCCTTACCCTTCTTCTTACCTTTCAAGGTTTTATTCACCATGGTAGACTGGACGACGTTGACCTTAGAGGTTTTACCAGGTTTCAATGGGGTTTTCGAAGGATGATTAGAATGAGTATTTGAAATAGATTTTTTCTTCGAAGAAGCTTTAGTAGAAGTTTGAGATACTGATCCAATTATACCATTAACAGGTGGCACATTGGGAGACTTTGAAGAAGTTGGGTCCGAAGATGGCCTCAGAGCATCAAGAAACATTTCATATAGCATGCCAAATTGGGAATAAACAAATCTAAATATTGGGCATGGGCAATAGCCTGATCCTCAGTAACACAACCACCCATTGCTATATCTGCAACAATTTAGTTTATAAATGACTTGGTAAACCATTCGGTCAACAACTCATCAGGGATTTAAAATTCGATGAGGCGATGCTAATGTCTCTATTCATGGATATGATTAGAGATATGGGTCTTGGTATCCTGTTTCATAGATGTAAGTAAGTGAGTACCAGTTTCATAACGAAATGGTAACTAGAAGTGGGTGAGGAAGGCCATAGCCAAAGATTTGAAGTTTGCATAGGTATCTCAAGGTAACTCAATGTACCACTTTGCGGTAGCACCTGTCAAGGTTCACTAAAAGAGGTAGAGACGAATGGAATCATCAATGTAGGAATTAGAAGAACAACATAAGTGATATTTCATCACATGGGCTTGAGGGTCCTCTTTAGAGTTTCCTTCAATTATGGGGCAATCGCTTGGAATTTTAGTGGGAACTGGAGGCTAATAAGGCAAATGAAGAATTGGATCATTAGTAAGCCTCAAGACATCAGGAAGTTCCAAGGTCGCTAAAAATGGAAATTGCAGGTTAAAAGGCATATAAGGCCTTTGATAAGGCCCAGTATGTGGGTTCCAACCTTATTGGTAAGGATTCTACCCCCAAAGTGGAGGATTTTGACCATAAGGGGCTTGATTTTTCCCCCACTGAGGGGTACCTTGACCATAAGGTGGATTTTTTCCAAGGTAGGGTTGATATTGACCTACCATAGGCCGTTGGTAACCATAAGGAGGATAAACATTATGTGTGGCATATGGATTGTGAGGTTGATGGATCTGCTAACCATGGTAATGAAGTTGTTGGCCCTGCTGCTGCAGGGGTTGGCCTTGTGTCTGCAAGGTTTGACCTTTTTGATAGATAGGTCGAACTTTCCACTGCAAGGGTTGACCTTGTTTCTGCAATGGTTGACCTTGTGGATACAAGGGTTGGTTGGGTTGTTGGACAAATTGTGTCTGTTGAAACTTTTGCAAAGGCTGTTGAAACTGTTGCAAAGGTTGCCCCTGCTGCTGCAAAGGTGGCCCTTGTTGTAGTAAAGGTTGTTGAACATTTCCTTGAGGGATTCCCTGCTGGTACTAATAAGTTCCAATTGGGATTTGACCATATGCACCCGAAATAGGATTTTGGCCAGGTTGCACATGAGGACCAGCTTGTGGAATGTAAGGTAGATTTTGCAGTGCTTGTGAACCATGTGGAACATAAGACTATTGGAAAGGTATCCGGGCCATATAAGGTTGTTGATACTAGATATTACTTGCCCCGAATGGATCGATGGGATTAGGAATATGACTAGGATTATGTTGACTCACTCCAACCATGTGAGGTTATGATCCACTCACATGGGTTCCACTAGACACAAGAGGAATGTTGGGATTTTGTCCCCCAGGTTGTGAATGAGGTAGTGGTACATTTTATCCACTTGATGGAGGGACTGAATAACTTACAAATGTATGAACTGAAACTGTTGATTGCATTGGAATAGAAGGTTGAAACGATGGTAACAGTTGTGACAGAATCGTCAGTTGAATTAGAACTGAAGTGACAGTAGTTTGCATGGGTATGTGAGAGGTCGTGTTAGGAATAAACGAACCAGAAGTAGGCATAGCATTTGATGACAAAATTGGGTTTTGGTATAAAGAAGAAGCATTGGTAGTTCCTGAAACTAATTGAGCCAAGTTCGTATAACCATGTGGAAGCATAGGCCCACTATTTTCAAGAGGCATTTGATGTGGAACTATTCCCACATAAGGAAAACCTTTCGGAGGAAAGTCATATTCAGACTCATTATCAAAATTAGGAGTGTGTGTGGTCGAAACTTCTGGAGGACCTTGAGGAGAGGTTGGAATCTCAAATTTTGAAGCCATAAGTGGAAACATCTGGTGAAGAGGAACCTAATACATATTTATGAAAAGAGATCTTGGGGTATTGCCAAAATCCCCTTTCATGTAGAAATTTCGATCCTGGACCTGTGGGTTATGGCCCACTAAGTCTTATCGAAAGTGTTTTCAGCTTTAAACCTTTTAATTATAACCATGGATCTTCATTAAAATCAAGCATCCCTTTATCGGAGTCTAAATTACTAACCAAAGCATGCAATATAAGCATAAAACCCCGCTGCCATAAGTAATGCATTTACACGGAAAACATATGAATTCTGCTCCAATCCACATATATGGATTTCAAAACATATATACCCGCTTCTATAGATATCGGCGGTTCCATCGATCCAACCAAATCCCACCAGAACCAAATCTCCTACCTCTCCAATCCGATTCAATCCATCAAAGTTTAATATAACATTTTGCATCCACCGATACAATACCAATCTGTGATCGCTATCACAGTGTTATGATATTTCTAGGGTTCGATCTAACTTCAACTAGAGCTTGTAACATTTCATGGCCTCGATTTATTGCAATATGAACATCTCTCGGTCCGATCCGGCATCTCGATGTTCAAGAACCTTTGACTGCATTTATTCAACAAAGCCAATCTGCATTTCACGATTATAATCGACCTCTATATATAATAGTTAAACGATATTTAGATCACCATCAATCCTGAAATGATCGATGGTCGATCAACAAACTTACAACACAGGATTTGACTCAATTGTAGAACACACACAAGCGTATACAACAATAAAACCGGGTTTCATATAAATACAGAACAATTTACATTCCACGCATTTCAGCCTTAGAGACAAGCTTGCTCTCGATTACATTCTGTCCACTCACAAATGCCTATCCATTATTATCTCCCTATCGTTGTTACATTACATTTATATAAGAAGCATTAGATAGGAAGGATCGATCAGATCCTCTCCTTATTTTCCTCCAACGAAAGCTCTCCATAATGCATGCATGACTGTTATCAATATAGCAAATCTCCTCGAGACATATCCGTTTTAAGTCTGTTTTAAAACAGATTTCCCCTATTTTCTCCTTCGATTCAGCTCCTCTAATCCACGTACTCTCCGTACTTCTTTGGATTCTTCTTTGATTAAAGAGAGGGTTAGATGCTCCTGCATCAGACTCCCGAGATAAAAAAAAATTATGACCACCTGGTCATATGCTTCTCCTGGTCTTTAGCAATTCTACCCACTGCAATTCTTCAGCGGAATTGCCTTCATGATCTTCTGTGAGCTGCAACCAACCTCTGTAGTAACAGTCTTCCTCTGTTACATGATACCTCACCAAGCCCTCCTCACTTGGTCTTTTGGCATCCTTCTGGTTCTCTCCTCTGGAACCAATTGAGCACACCTTGCTCTAGGTTGCTGCAAATCTTCTCACCTTCTGCTACTGCCATCTGCATGACAGTAAGAACATAAACGCTCCAGATTTAACACAATTGTACCTCTTTCCCCTTCTGCTTGCATTCTTCTTCCTTCTCGCAGGAAATCCTTTCCCTGCTCTGATACCACTTGATGAAAAGAGATCTTGGGGTATTGCCAAAATCCCCTTTCATGTAGAAATTTCGATCCTGGACCTGTGGGTTATGGCCCACTAAGTCTTATCGGAAGCGTTTTCGGCTTTAAAACTTTTAATTTATAACCATGGATCTTCATTAAAATCAAGCATCCCTTTATCGGAGTCTAAATTACTAACCAAAGAATGCAATATAAGCATTAAACCCCGCTGCCATAAGTAATGCATTTACATGGAAAACATATGAATTCTGCTCCAATCCACATATATGGATTTCAAAACATATATACCTGCTTCTATAGATATCGGCGGTTCCGTCGATCCAACCAAATCCGATCGAAACCAAATCTCCTACCTCTCCGATCTGATTCAATCCATCAAATTTTAATATAACATTTCGCATCCGCCGATACAATACCAATCTGCGATCGCTATCACAGTGTTATGATATTTCTAGGGTTCGATCTAAATTCAACCAGAGCTTGTAACATTTCATGGCCTCGATTTATTGCAATATGAACATCTCTCGGTCCGATCCGGCATCTCGTTGTTCAAGAACCCTTGACTGCATTTATTCAACAAAGCCAATCTGCATTTCACGATTATAATCGACCTCTATATATAACAGTTAAACTATATTTAGATCACCATCGATCCTGAAATGATCGATGGTCGATCAACAAACTTACAACATAGGATTTGACTCAATTGTAGAACACACACAAGCGTATACAACAATAAAACCGGGTTTCATATAAATACAAAATAATTTACATTCCAGGCATTTCAGCCTTAGAGACAAGCTTGCTCTCGATTACATTTTGTCCACTCACAAATGCCTATCCATTATTATCTCCCTATCATTGTTACATTTCATTTATATAAGAAACATTAGATAGGAAGGATCGATCAGATCCTCTCCTTATTTTCCTCCAACGAAAGCTCTCCATAATGCATGCATGACTGTTATCAATATAGCAAATCTCCTTGAGACATATCCATTTTAAATCTGTTTTAAAACAGATTTCCCCGATTTTCTCCTTCAATTCAGCTCCTCTGATCCACGTACTCTCCGTACTTCTTTGGATTCTTCTTTGATTAAGGAGAGGGTTAGATGCTCCCGCATCACATATGAGGAGATAACTCCAAAGGAAGACTCGGTTGATTGTATGGACTATAAGGATGTTGAGGAGATATCACAAATGGATCAAATAACAGATTCGGAGGGTATAAAACAAACCTCTGTGGACTCTCAGGGGTTTCCGGATCAGACTCCTAAGATGACAATGAATCTTGAGGCGGAGGACAAGGAGCAAAGGGTTGGATTCTTGGGAAAATTCCAAATTCAAAGCCTTGAGCTTCAAGTGACTACGAAAGTTCTAGATGAAATCCTTGTGGAGACCCTTCGGTATCAGACAATGAAGGGGAACTATGAGGTGAACTCAATGGTTCATCCACAGTGACTTTATCTCAAGAGCATAAGGAGAAGAGATGATTCATTCAAGGCTTATTAAAATTAAAATTTACAAGGAAACTACTTAATATGGGGCTAAGAAGCAATTGCATGGGTTCGACATGTTATCGCTGGCAATTAATTTTATGACACGAAACAATAAATAAATCAAAACAGGTAATGCTAGGCAAGAGGGTTTACTAGTATCCGTAAACTGCTATATACACCTTAGCCTAAACCAATGGCTTGATGTGTGATGGTCAATCTCCCCGAATGTTGTGTTTGGTGTATCATGTTTACAAGGCCGCTGAATCAGTTACCTATGGCTAAAAGATAGCAACCTAGTGGGGTCTCCGAATATATACTCAATGGTACAGGGATCAAAAGTGTGTGTTAGCACTGTCTAATGCATAAGAGTTCGATGAGAGCATCCCTATATACTTGCCATACTTAAGTGCCTCCTATATACCCAAAAGTACTGGAGAACCTTCTATATAATTCCATACAGGGACGAGCTTTCACCCCCAGAATATAATGCAGACAATTAACGACAACTGCTATGTTTAAAGACGTTTGAACACATCTCTAGCCTAGACCTCTATATGTTTGCATTAGGTTACAAATGCTCCTTAGGTTAATTGAGGTAAGTTTTAAGTTTATCTTCAATTAAGTTTCAATTTCATGGCTCAATGATGTCACCTGTACCTATGATGAAACTATATGATAAAAATGAAATCTTTTCATTAGATGAAGGCTAAACTAATGAAGGAAGAGAGACAACCAAGTAATACATCAATCAAGCAAAATGCATTAAAACACAACTCTTTATATTTCCAATGGAAAATGAAAAAATGAGATATAATCTTTCACTTTCACAAAAAAATGCAATGCTAAGATGCAATCCTAAGAGAAACAAAAATCACTTTTCTTTCACTAATATGCACAAATTTTTATCTTTTTCTTTTCACTTTGATTCAACAATGCAAACTAATGCAATGAGAAAAGCAGAAAATGCAATCCAAAACAACTAAAATGAAAATTTCATTCACTTATGGTTTCAAATGCAAATTGTTTCAAAAATACTTAAATGAGAAAATCACTCACTTTTCTTTTTGAAACAAAGAAATCAAACAAAAATTCACTTTCAGTCCTTCCAAAGCATGCAATTGTAATCTACGCTTGACAATGGAGCAAAAGTAATCTTGAAAGCATCAAAATGACTCAATACTAATGAAAATAACTTCACAATCACGAACCGAAAGAAAATTGAGAAAAATGTCTTGACTCTAGTAAGACTCCTAAATGGAAACAATCAATATCAAAGAGGAAAACCAAGCAATGAGCGAAGGGTGACCTAGATACCCTAGAAACCTTAGAAAGCACTCAAACTTCAAAAACACTTCAGCAAAGCCAAGAGACAAATTGCAATCACACAAGGATGTCAATCAAGATAAATACACTGTAGTCACACTAGAAAATCACTGACAGAGGTCAAAAAACATTGAAAACAAGAAGAAACCCTAATTTTCTTCTATCATATGGGATTAGCATGCCTGTTAAAGGCAAAAGGGTGATGAAAGACAGATCAGTGCGAATATAATTTAAAAATCAGTGCTGTTAGCGCCTCTATAAAAGAAAAAAACATGATGGGCAAGAAAACTAAGGAAAAAATAAAAAATATCTAAGATCAGAGCAGGATAAACATTCTCAGGAAATAACCAGTGATTGAAAATAGCTACAATGATAGACACAAGCCAATAAATTGACGATTGGTCAAAATCATTAGAGAATATAATGGAAAGAATGGATGGAAAGGGTTATAGCTTCCCCAGTGGAGTCGCCGTTTTGTTGTATAGACAAATCCTCTCTGCGGATAGAGATGATCCCTCTAGCCCAATGAGTGGGACTAGCAGCCTACGTGACAATCTACAAGGAAACTTTCCTAAATTACAATTGAAATGAGAGAAGAGGAAGATGACAAACCTCATTTTGATTATATAACGTACTCCTTTGTTGAAGACCTCGAATTGCTTGTGCCTTAAGATCAACTCTACTACTCACAACATTTGGATACCTGCACAAGAGATCAAAGACACAACAATGCATACAAGTACAATAAGAATAATCGAAAGTAATCCACTTAACAAATCAAGGAGCATTAAGATAAATGATACATTAACATAAAAATTTATGGAAAGTGAACCAAAAGTTGTATATATTATTGAAACAAAGGAGGAATCATACAACCAAGCCTTGCTGTCAATAAGATTTCCTTGAGTGAATATCCAAGTCCAAGCTCAATCTCTCCAAGCACTCCTTCTCTAAGCCAAATGAGTAGCATGTAGGCACTATCTTAGCATAAGGGTGAAAATAACCAAAAACCAACCATTTGGGAATGCGCGAGGATGAATATATAGCCAGGGAAAGGTAGTTAGGATAGGAGAAGTCCCTCATCTCAAGGAGGTAGCTCATAGGGATAATATCAAACGAAAATATTGGGAGAATTCGACCACTTCAACCGTCATTCTGGAAGCCTTTAGATCACGAAGCTTCTGGTCCTCTTTGGGAAAAATTTCCTTTTAGGGATCATCATGTGTATCCAAGTAAAAATTGTGTTGGAAGCACGAGGCCAGTGTGGTACAACATGTCACTAGCACTAGTTGTCAGTGTCAAGGTCCCACTAGTCTTGAAATTAGGGTTTTAGAGATTATTTCTTCAGGGAAGGCTCAAGGCATGTTTCCATCAGTGTTTTAGTGAGGATTTGAACTGCATATCAGGATGGGTACATTGCATGATTGCCAAGTTTAGGGAACTTTAGGGTATGGCATAGGGAAGTGCAGGAGGCATGACATAATATTGTGTAACGCTAACCTTGTCTCCTCCACTCCAACTGGGAAATTCGAATTCAATGCATGTCTAGGCTATTTTGGGTTGATTGATCAATTAACCGATAGATCTCTGAGTTAGTTTGTTGTTTCATTGCACATGACCTTCAACTGACTCTATTAATTGTTGGAGTCTAGTTAATTGATTACAAGTGAAAATAACTTAACTAGATTGCTGAAATCTAGCAATAAATGCATCCATGAATGAACTCCAAGCCAACTAACTTGAATTCGTTGATCTAACTGAGTGACAAGAGCCATTCCACTAGTTAATTTCCTCTAAGTTGTTATGTTGATTTGGACATTCAATTTACTCAATTTGACTAAGCCTAAAGTCAAATTGAGCCTTTCTTGCTACTCTTTCTAACACTCCCTCTTAGCAAGAAAGAGATTTTTCACCACCCCTATCCTACACCTGTGGAATTCAAATTTACCTCTTGAAAATGCCTTTTTAAAGATATCAACATCTTACTCCTCAATTGGAATTTACTATAGAAACATAATTATCCTTTGCACACAGTCCTGCAAATGATGATATTGAATATCGATGTGCTTGGACCTACCATGAAATACCAAATTCTCAGAGAGCTTAATAAAACTTTGATTATCACAATATATCATTGTTGGATCCATATCTTGACTAAAAATACTCACAAGTATTTTCCTCATCCATATGGCCTCACATGCTACTTGACTTGCAGCCGTGTATTCATCCTTTGCTGAGTTGAGCACCACAGACCTCTGCTTCCTTTTATACCATGAAATAGTTATGAACCCAACACTGAAGATAACACCTAAAGGAATTTTACCGTCTAATAGAATCCTACCCAATCTGCATTGGTGAAGCCTTTGAGATTCACTCCCTCTATCCTCCTGTACTATAATCCATACCCAGTAGTTCCTTTGAGGCACCATAACAGATGCTTTGCCGTCTTCCAATACAACTTGGTAGGCCTCACCATAGCTTGTGATGTAGGTGCATCTAACCTGGGTCAATAGTTTATTAGAGGAGTTAGTTTGTAAAGTTTGGATTTAATTAATTAATGTATTTTTCTAATATTTTTAAGAGAGAATGATGCTTATTATAAATAGGAGAATTTCAAGAGTATTTTGGAATGTTTGAGAATATTATGGATTAGTTAGCTCTTATCTAGGGATAAGGGATTGGATGAGAGATGTTAGGGATCATGAGAGATATTTTTGGGGTTAGTTTAGGGATCTAGAACCTACCTTGGGTTATAATCCATTTGTATAAATTTACGTGAGCCATGAGGCATGTATGATGTAGATGTGTGTTAGTGAGTGTGAGGAATGAGAGGCCAATTATTGGGCCAATAGTTCTCTTGTAATTATTTTATTTATTAATTAAATATTTCTAAATATTTCAGTTTTATGTTTGTTATGGATTTCAGTTCAGTTTGGTGTTGTGTGATAATTTTTAATTTTAAGACCCTATGGTTAAATCTGCGTGAAATTTTGGTATTAGAGCTAATTTGGGCAATGGCTCAGTTGAAATTTGTGATGGAAGCCACGAAGGAGAGTCACTGTAATTTGTGAAGATGGGATATCTGTGCATCTGTGTATGATGGAGACTAGTTGCTGATAAGTTCGTTGAGATTGAGTTATTTTAGGTGGCAATCATTAAAAATCTGTACGTTATGTAAAGAATTGTAGCAAGTGATTAATTGAATGGAGTTGTGTTTGTGTTTTCTGAGTGAAATGTTGAAAGTTGCGTAAGTGTTGAAGAATTGAGTTCGAGTGGTGATACGTGGAGAGAGTTCATGAATAGTCGTAGAATTATAGTCAAAGGCTTCAAAACCGGAAACTTCTGAGGTATTTGTGATTTGGTTGACATCACTATAAGCTGGAGCTGATAATCCATCTCATTCAGTTCTATTTCCACCTCCTACCTCATCTAGTGTTCTTTTCACTGTATTGTAAGTTGTTGTTGCTTCATATCATCGCATAAATATTGTGTGGAAATTTATTGCACTGCGCGAATATTTTTTAAGGAGAAAGCATAGATATGTAAGCATGCCATCAATTTTTTCCTGATATGAACCAATGACAAGTAGAAGCCATTGATTTTTTTCTTGAGATGAACATAAGTGATTTTAAATGCATCATTGGAAACCAGAAATTTCATTACTACAGTGAGTAAATTGTGAGAAGGAAGCACTATAAACTACCTCTGCAAGCATGGTAAACTATTTAATTTTGTTGAATTCTATTCTGCATTGAGCATGATAGTAATTTCTAGGTGAGATTGAATTTATGGGTTATGTGTTTCCAAGACTCAAGAGTTGAAGCAATTGGGGATGAGATTTGCTTGAGATAGTTCTGATTATCAAAGCCAATTTAAAGAAGAAGCTTGTGAAAGGCTACCAAGTTTAGGGCCCAGTCACTGCAAAATTGCAGTGATTAAAAGTATGTGCTAAGAGCTGTCGGATTCGTGGATTTGTCATGTAAAACTTTGGAGACCCATTGGAGAGTTCGTGATTGGACGTTAGAAACCATTCAGAGGAGTCAAATTCACAGTCGCCTTCACATTGGGATTGATGATAGGATGTTGTCTTTAAATTGTAATGCAACCTTAGGTAATATTATGTTTTTACACCAATCTCTGCTTTCACACCAAATATTTGAAGCTACCTTCTGGGTTGTGCAAAAAACATTTTTTTGTGGCAGACTGCCTAACAGTAAATTTTTTTGAAGGGTTGCAGTTAAAGTGTTGAAGTTCTTTTTTTATTCTATTATTGTTCATGGAACTATAGCACGTAGGAACATATTGTTTGGTATGATATGTTTGTAGATCTAATGGAGAACTTATTGCAACATCTCATGGCATGGATTGGCACTATGTGCAACAATGATAATTTGAAACGGTGAAGTGCGGTGAAAGAAATATGCCTAAATGCTATGAAATAGCATATTGACATTGCCGCAATTTTGCTGTCAATTTTTCTTCCAAGATACTGTGTTTTGTAAAGTACGCTTGCATGAGAGATAAGAAGACCCATATATTTTTCCTTAGGCACTATAAGGATTGTGTTCAATTATGGCTTAAAGAAGTACTAAATCTAATTAATCCGGTGTTTTTGAATTTCCTTTTCATGAAAGATTTGTAAATATGGGGTGAAATTTTTTGGTTATATTCATGATCTTTGGTTGGGCCTTTAGTATTCTCACAAATGTGAATACCATCAGTAATCAAAATACTTGTGACTTATGGTACATTTTAGAATGTGACTGAAGTTTAATATCTTCGTGAATGATGAATGTTACTTGAAGGAGGAGCTTTATCTAGCTTGCAACAAACAAGATACAATGAATCAGATTTTTGGATTACCATTTCACTAGAGATTGTTGCAGCACATTCATGATTAGATTTCTACTTTATTTCAGGGCAAGGTGCATTGGAGAGATGCAATATTTGGTGAGTCCAGGTATCTTTTGTTCTCTACCTCCAAAGGAATTTGGAATTGCATCAAAGTTTCCACCTTGATTACCATTTGAAGTTCAGGTGTAAGTTTGTCTTCAATAACAAAGTTTGTTCAGTTCAAAATTTCTCTTGTAATTGGAGGTAAGAGCTACGTATAGTATTGTTGAACAACAAATTTTGGCTTATTGAAGATGTAAAATCTTTAGATGCTTCAATATATTATGATTTTATAACGCCGAGGAGAGAGGATAAGTGTTCATTAAATTATATTATATTTGAGGTTCTTTGAAGTGGATTTTTATGATATAAGAAGTGGTATAATTAATGTACTAGTATCAAGGTTGAAGTAAATATCTATATGTAATGAAGTGAAAAGAGTCTAGCACATTATTTTAAGGTCAACTACAAATGTTTTTCTTTCTCTCTCTATGAATATTTTTGATCAAGTCAAAATTGAAGAACTAAGTCAATTAAGTAAGTTTGTCAAGTGAAGTAAAGTCCTTGCATAAGTTGAGTGTCTCTCAATTGTAAAATTCAAGTCAAAGAGTCATGTATTTGATCGAATTGAAAAACATGTTTGAGTCACAATGTTGAGTTCAAGTAAGATTGGATGCTAAAGGTTAAAAGGTCAATGTTTAAGTTATAGAAGTTGAGTCAAGAGTCAAATACACCAAGATCCATTAATGTAAAAGTTTGGAGGAAAAAGAAAATTGAAGTCAAGTCAAAGGTGATTGTAATGGGTGCATGATTGGTGGATCACGACACTCAAAGTCTGGTCAAAGTGTTGTAAGGACAATTTGAAGAGTTGTTGTTTTCAGCAAAAGGGAGCAATAAGTGCTCAGGAGTAAGGTTCAAGTGAAAGGAACCATTGACCAAGTTCAAAGGAGACAACTTGGTAAAGTGATTCAGTTGTAGGTTACATTGAACAAGGTAAATTTCCTGAAAGAAGATGAAGATGGATCGAGAGAAAAGTCATAGTGATAGCATAACAGTTAGCATTTCTGATGTAGAGAAAGAGATCATGGAATTGAAGGCACAACATGACATATTAATGGAGTTGTTACAAAGACATATACATGGGTGGGCAATAAAGAGAACAATTAAATAGACAATTAAACAGTTGATGGAAAGAAGGCTGAAGTACAAAATGAAAGTTTTAGAAGTAGAGAAACTCTAAAAAAATATATACATTTGTGAACTAGAGAAAGGACCATTTTTTGGTGACAACAACGATGATTTGAACGCGGGCTTGATTCCCACAAATGGCACCATAAATTATTCTGAAGAAAAGTCATTGAAGACTATTGTGCAGATTTAAAAGATGCCAGAACAACCTAGGGATGATGAATGTATGGATATGGAAACCAATAAGAAAATTGAAAAATATGAGGAAGATTCAGTGGGCATCTTGAAGGATTGTATGCTACATAAGGAAGGGATGCAGGAAGTCATAAGAGAGACCTCCAGGTCTCATGATTTTGAAACTAATACTTATTTTTTGTTTGCAGATAGTGGAGAATCGTAAGAAACCAAGAGTAAGTTGGAAATTAAGGAAACTCAGAAACCATTGGAGGAACTTACGCAAGTTTAGGTTGTTGTTGTAGAAATTGATTTTTTAGAGGATTGGTTGAACAATCCAAAGAATAGTTGTGAATAAAATGAAATGATGATGGACTGCAACAATTTCATAGAGGATGAGGACGAGGTTTCAATGAAGAAAATGCAGCAGAAAAGTGGCAGTAATGAGGACGACTTCTAGGAGAAGAAGTAGTGAATGATAGAAGATGAGTGGTATCCTAGTGAATTCATGGAGGACATTCATGGATGAAAAGAGTCACTTTCAACAAAGAATGAGTGATTTTTACCAACAAGAAGACAAGTTGGACATGTAAATTGAAGGTATTAGAATATTGATGGTGAAAGTGTCCCAAAAGGGACATATTGTAGGAAGGAAAAAATATAGCAGAAGCTTCTTAATGACAACAAAACAAGCATCCATTAGTAAGGAGAAGGGAGAATTGCAACATAAATTTTGGAAGCCTGGAAGACAAGAAAGGACATCCATAGAACATCAACAACATAATAGAGTACATGATCAACGAAAAACTAAAGTTTGGTATCTAGGAGGATTTTTATCATCTTATGAAGACTGATGGTTGGGAGATCATGATTTTATTTTACCTGGGAAGCCTGAAGCAGGTGCATCTAAACCGACTCAATTTTTTATTAGAGGAGTTAGTTTGTAAAGTTAGGATTTATTTACTTAATGTATTTTTCTAATAGTTTTAAGAGAGGATGATGATTATTGTAAATAGGAGAAGACATGAGAATATCATGGAAGGTTTTAGAAGATTATGGATTAGTTAGCTCTTATCTAGGGATAAGGGATTGAATGAGAGATGTTAGGGATCATGAGAGACATTTTTGGAGTTAGTTTATGGATCTAGAACCTACCTTGGGTTCTAATCCATTTTTATAAATTGAGGTGAGCCATGAGGCATGTATGATGTAGAGGTGTGTGAGTGAGTGTGAGGAATAAGAGGTCAATAATTGGGCCAATAGTTCTTTTGTAATTATTTTATTTATTAATTAAATATTTCTAAATATTTCATTTTTATGTTTGGTGTGGATTTTAGTTCAGTTTGGTGTTGCGTGTGATAATTTTTAATTTTAAGACCCTATGGTTAGACTTGCATCATCTTGACTAAGCTAGTTTACTACATAACACATGTTAGGTCTTGTGTTCACAAGATACATTAAAGAACACATAAGCTATCTATAAATGGTAGCATCAACCTCTTCACCTGAAGTGGCATTCTCCTTCCTCGAGTTTGTAGCTAGAGGTGTGTCCATAGGCTTACAATTTTCCATGTGAAATCTCTAAAATATTTTAGACGCATACTTCCCCTGAGACAAACAATTTACCATGACCTTTCCATACTTCTAGCCTGAGCAAGCAATGCATGTCTTTCACCTCAAATTCCCTTGTAAGATCCTCTTTGCAAGAGTGGATTCATTGCTCATCACTTGTCAATATTAAATCATCAACATACAAGAAAAGAACAAAAAACTTACCATCCGCCACAAAGTGAAAGAGGTTCACATCTATCTCACTTTTGGTGAAGCCCAATCCACTGAGATAATTATTGGTTCACGTGTACCATGCTCGGGGCACTTGTTTGAGACCATACAATGCTTTCCTAAGTCTATACACATGTGACTCTTGATCATATATCTCAAATCCTTATGGATTCTCTATGTAAATTTCCTCCTCAACAACACCATTGAGAAAGGCGTTATTCACATCCATCTGGTGTATCTTGCATCCCATCTGTGCAATTAATGAAAGAATTGATCTAATGGAGGAATACCTTTCCATAGGGGAAAATGTTTTCTCATAGTCAACTCCCTCTACCTGAGAAAATACTTTGGCCACAAATTTGGCCTTATACTTCTCTATGCTCCCATTAGCTGCATGCTTCACTTAGTAGATCTATCTGGAACCAATCATTGATTTCCATTTTGGTCTCAACATCACTTCCCATACATAGTTCTTCATGTTGGATTCATGTTATTCCAACATTGCATCAACCCAAACAGGTTGAGAAACTGCTTCTTCAAATGAAGAAGGCTTTGGATCAAGGAGCTTTGTCATGAGAGCCATGTAACTAATGTACCTCTCTGGTGACCACCTCTTCCTACATACTGATGTAGGGGCTCCTACATTCTCCCTAGGATCCTGCAACAATCTATCAACTTCTCTCGTTCTCTTTCTCCCTTCTCTAGATGTTTCTAGTTGAGTGGGTGTCTCCACTCGGCTTCCTCTCTACTCCTCCATTTGTGGCTTCTCCATAGCTTCTTGAATCTAATCATGAGGCTCCTCCTTTGGAACTAGAAGCTCCTTCTCTGGTGATATATTCAGTTTTCATTCTAGAGATCATCTCATATCCTTCTCCTCATTAAGCTTGACATATCTCCTCACCACTATCACCCTTAGTGAAGGTAAATACACTAGGTAATTGTGTGGAGTTTTAGTGTATCCTACAAAAACTCCCAACTTTGTTGTAGGCTCAAGTTTCTTCCTTGAATCCTTGGAGACATCACAATAAACATAAGCTCCAAAAATTCTAAAATGAGACACATAAGGGTTTCTCCCAAAGACATCTTCCTCTGGTGTGACCATACCAAGTATTCTATGAGGACTCAAGCTATGCAAGTATACTTTTTTGTTACATGCATTTTCCCATAGATGCAATGGAAACCCCTGACAATGTAGAATAGCTCTTGCAACTCCAACTATGCTCCTATTCTTCCTCTCATCTATCCCATTCTATTGTGGGTTATGGGGTGCTATCAGTTCTCTTAGAATACCTTATTTATTACATAAATCCTTGAATGCATTTGAAACAAATTCACCTCCATTGTCACTCCTAAGAGCCTTCACCTTCTTCCTAGTCTCCTTCTCATATAATGCCTTAAATTCTACAAATTTAAAAAATACTTCATCCTTTTTCTTCATGAAGAAAATTCAGCCTTTTCTAGAGACATCATCAATAAAAATTACATAGTACTTATGTTTTTCTATGGAGGCTATAGAGAAGGGTCCACAAAAATCAAAGTAAACTCACTCCAAGATTGCATATGCTCTGCTTTCTCAGCCAGGGAAGGTGGATTTAACATTTTTCTGCAATGTGCAACCTTTGCAGACATCCTGCTAGTCAAGGGAGACTTTGCTCGTGGTGATTTTCTACATGATTTTTAAGACGCCATGGTGTAGATGACCTAATCTCGTGTGTCATAGTTCTCCAACATCTTGACTCTGAACTTCTTTTTCCTTGTTGCTTAGTGCAGTGCAATATCCCACCTCATGTTTGTATAGGTTCTTCACTTGAACTTCAATCTACTTCACTTTCTTGGTAGCTATGTGTCTATAAAGGATATATCCTTTCTGAAAATAACATCATAGCCTCTATCCTCCAATAATACTACAAAAATTAGGTTCTTCTTCAACCCAGGTACAAACATAACATCTTTGAGGCAAAGAGGGGAGGTTTTCTCCCTCTCAAAGGTGACAATACCAATTCATGTAGCATTGTACCTCTTGTCATCCCCAAATTCAATATGCATATGAAGATCCTTGTCCTCCAGGCTACTGAAAAGATCCTTGAATGTTTCATATGGAACGAGGCACCAGAATCAAGGTACCACACATACCCCATAATAGTGTTGGTCATGCATGATGTTGGGGTGAAGTCTAATTCAAATTGTGAATCTAGTGCTTCACCTCCTTCTCCTCCTGAAGACTTCTTGTTAGACTTCCTGTGTGGACATTTTGTTGCATAGTGTCCGTATTCGTGGCAATGGAAACATTTAATCTTTCTCAATTCCTTCTTCTTACCATTATTTTCGCTGGATTCAGGTTTGCTTTAGGTATTCTCTCCTTTTCCCTTCTTCCCCTTCCCAACTAAGGAAAAAATCTCTTCATCCTTTGCTTTGGATGATACTCCATCTCTCATATTTCTTCCAATTTCTTCTTGTACCAAATCAGACCACAACCTTTCCCAATTTGGTAATTTTTCGCTTCCATTCATAGAGTCTTGGTAGTTTTGCTAGGATTTTGGAAGGCCTAGAAGAGATAGGCTCACTGGATCATATTCTGCAACATTCTCTCCAACCCATCTAGTCTCATCTCAAACTTGAGTGAATCTTGTCCACTCTAGCTGGGAAGTTCGAATTCCATGGATGTCTAGGCTATTTTGAATTGACTGATTAGTTCAATGACAAATCTCTGAGTTAGATTGTTTTCTCACTGCACAATTGACCTTCAACTAGCTCTATTAATTGTTAGAGGCCAGTTAACTTAGTACAACTGAAAATAACTACACTAGATTGCTAAAATTTAGCAATCAACACATGCGTGACTGAACTCCAAGCCCACTAACTTCAATTTGTTTATCTAACTAAGTGACAAGAGCCAGGTCACACTATTTAACTTCCTCTAAGTTGTCTTGCTAATGTGGAAATTCGATTTACTCTTTGACTAAGGCTAAAGTCAAATTGAGCATTTCTTGCTACACTTTCTAACAATATGGTAATGCCAAAGTTGCAAAGCATATGCAATTAATTAATAACAAGTGTATAGAAGCTCTTCAAAAATCTAAGCTACATGGAAGTATCTCATAATTAATCATAGACTCCACAAATGCAACTTTGTTAAAAGAAAATCTAATTTAACAATAATATTTCTTTAAAAGAGAAGAATCTGATTTAAATTGTAGATTTCTTAATGACATTATTTTTTGATAGCTTGATGTAGGGTACATTAACGTAGGTAGAGCATGTTTTATCATTTAATCAATGATAGATTGAATATGGTAGAGTAAGTTTCATGGTTTCTCTATAAATTGTCTTATCAAGATGTTATATAATAGAAGATGATTGTTTTGAAATGATGTAGGTTTATTGTTTTTTTTTTTAAGTTTTACAAAACTTACCATACCTTAAGTCGTTGAATGTTAATGGGTCGCATCGGGATCATTAAAAATGTGTTTGGGTGTGGGGGATGGATCATCCAAGAAGTGCATCACTATTAAATTATTTTTAGCTAGAGAAAAATGATCTAAGAAGAGCATGTTCAATTTTAATTTAAAATAAATAAATAAAATGAAGAATTGTCCGTAAGTGTTTACAAGTAACATAAATATGTTAAAAACTCATAGAAAAATTATTTTGTCATATAAAAAACTAAATATAATAATAATGACCGATCATAACGACTATAAAATAAAATGACATCTTCATACACCTTAAATTATTTATCTCATTTAACTCAATTATTTTAACCTCCGAATTGTATCAACTAACCATAAAAATATCCATAACAATAACCCCAAACTCCATCCTAATATAATATTCATCCCATCGTTTGTCAGCGTTAAAAATTTATTTATTAACCTAACAAACTTTTCTTTATTAACCTATCGAACTTTTCTTTTTTACATGTGCTAGATGTATAATACCATTAATATATAAGATACACATAGAAAGATTAAATACATTCTTTATTGATTATTTATAAAGTAGGTAATAAATATCACATATCTTTCAACCTAATAAATAAGCAAATTCACTTTAATATTCATTTTCCTTTAAAGAATTGCAGTTACAATTATCATTTATATATTATATTTTTTCTCGTTTTTCTAAATAATTTAGTTAATTTTATTAGTTATTCTTTTATTTTATGTTCAATATTTCTAATATTCTTAGGTTAATATTTAAAATTAGAAATTAAAATATAATGGAATAATTTTTTATATTTAAGTATATTAGTTTAAATTATTTTTAAATTTTAGATTTACCAAGTGGTAAAAGAGGGATCAAATTTTTCTTATGAAATAATTTTCAAAATTTTTGTAAATGTAAAGGAAAAAAATACTTAAAATAACTTAATTTGGAATTTTTATATGATAAAAAAAAATTTTCGAAATTCTTTTTTTATGATTCATACAATTCAACTATAATAGAAACTATTACACAGAATAATTGTACTATGTACTTTTTTTTTCATTTTATAAGAACCGACATTTATTTTATTTTATTTTATGTATATTTTGTATTAGACAAACATTACTTACACACTCGCTGCATACTTTCACATACCTTATATTAAAATATAATACATCTGGTTGATCTAATAATTAAATTTAAATATATTAAAAAATTTAATATATTTAAATAAATCAATTTAATAAAATAAAATAAATAAATAAAATAAAAAATCCAATATATAAACTATTCTAATATAATATATATTATAATGGTTGATATATTACACATTCTCTAAGGTGAATTAATTATTAGACTTGGACATTGCACTCAAGGCACGTGATCATTACCTACTACCTTTTTCATGAAAGTAACGTATTTCATTGTGAGATTGGATATATTGAAATTAATCATTACTTTTAATGTGAGACCATGTAATTTTAAGTTTGCGTATGAGATTAAATTGATTAAGACGGGGTTTTTAAAATAAACAGGGTATTTAGGAGAAATCCTTATAGGTTTATTTGGTATTTGATCATAATCCCAAGTAGAGGAGGATAAAAATAATAGAGGAATCTCTTTTATTCGCAATACATCAATGAATTGTGTACGAGATATTACCCATCTTTATTTGAAAATGTTCAAAGAAAAGATGTGGATCTATTATTCTATCTACCAAGTCAAAGATAATGAGATTAGAGCTTGGAAGGCTAACCCGTGAACAGGACACTGTGTCTCATTATTTAGGGTTCTATAAATGTTTTAGGTAAGAAAATTTATAGGGTTTTTATTTGATGAACTTATAACATGTAGCATGTGTATTTATGGTATACTAAAAAATATTTTTAATTTGATTATATATAGGAAAATATCTTTAAAATTCACATTGTTTAACCCCCTACTAATATGAATCTAATATACCTTCCTCACTGTTGTCGCCAAAATAGGTCCTTGATAGGCTGCTGATTAGAATATCTCAGTGTAACTATTTCAAACCAACCTTTTGGCTGAGGCTTAGCCTCCTCAACCTGAGAGGGCTCTCTCAAATGATTAATGATATTGATAATGGATTAGATGGCTAACTCTATTGAATAAATGAAGAAGTGTAAGTGGTTGAAACACAATCAACAAACATCCATTGGGCTTATGGAGTCAGAAAATCTTAGTATGATAGCAGTATCAGCGAAACATGGAAGTCAAGGCATCAAAGTTCAATATATCAGTTAACACATGGAGACATGTAGGAAAACACATTCCATGAATTTATGAAGGAAGTTAGAGCATGCCAATGAGTTCTAAGTATCATACATTCATACTACTGCACATAAGGAAATAAGGACAAACATAAACAAGTCACCATTGAACTCCTTCTGAATCCTGAGAAGTAAAGACCAAGTCTGCATTCATAAAAACATAATCTTCTACAATGGCACAATGTGAGAGCTTTTCTCCATAAATTTCCAACCCCTTGTACATTAGATGTTCTGCTATATATAGAGCTCTTTACATGCTTGAGATTCCTCCTCCAGCATGAGGAGAATTCGAATTCCACCTATTATGACACCTATTGACACCTAAAACTAATTATTAAATGAAACTGACTGTTAATTGGCAGTCCTACATACCTAAAACAATTAGGAGTGTAACTCCTCATTATGATTAAAACAACCTTATCTAGGAATTAAACACTCCCTATGACACCTATAACTCCATGAATTCGAATTTTATAGTGTTCATAACCCTCCAGCTGGCCCTTGATGACTCATCCTTTTACTATTCCTGGAAACTAGGAGGCTGTTCCTTGCTCTGTTCTGGATGAAAAATGGGTCTTGGGACAGAGCTCATAGCTTCTCACAAGAAACGTATTTGGAAAACCTGAAGGATGATTTTGTGAACCAATCCATGCTAAAAAAAAACCTCTCTTGGTTTTTTGAAACACCTTCCCTACCTCCCAGAATGTGTCTTTGAAAAACAAGTGTAAAACAGAGAAATATGCTTGTGAAAAACATGCACCTACAACAGTTTCGTAGCGCAAGTTTAGTCACCCATTTCTCCTAGATCATAATGGATTTGAAGAAACTGAAAGGGGTTTTTCTATTTCAGTATGTTAGGAATAAAAACCTTTTTCAATTTCCCAAAATATTCTTTCAATTTCTCTAGAGACCTCCTGGAAGTTGACTACCTAAAACAAATTTTCTCCTGAAAAACGCTGCTTTAGTGATTTCGTAGCGCAAGGTTTGGTATGTGTATATGTCTTCATTTCTTGAATTTTCCTTTTGATTAGGGCTCAAACCTTCTCAAGTGATCTTATTACACCTCTGCAAGAACATCCCTTTCAAAAGAATCCTCTTTTTCTTTCAAGGTAGATCCTCAAAAAACAAAACTGTCACCTTCAGCAGTTTCGTAGCACACAGTGTATTTTTGTGAGTTTGCGCTACGAAAACTCCTAGTTGATTTCGTAGTGCATTTAATTTTTGAAACAACCTTAACACATGACACTTTGAATAAGTGTGGGACCAATGGTGGGTAAAACAAGATTGTTGACCATATTTAACAAAGGGAACAATACTCCTAGGACTTAGACACTAAAGCAAACATGGAAAAACTAAACCCGGATTAACACCTAACCGTTACAATCAAACTGATGTGAACAATTTAGAAATTTCTTCTTAAGTGATAACAGTGGCTCCACTTGGGATAGTGTGCTCCTATAGTACACTAAGAACTCGTAGGTCCAGTGCTTTATCCTCTTATGACAAACGTACATTTGCTTGACAAGCATCCCCTTCAAGATTCTTGGGCCTTCACCTCGGGCTTAAGCTTGATGATCACTGTAGGAGAAAGAAATCTATATCTACTAAAGAATGCTCAGTCAACCTTGAGCTTATTTGCATTTTCCTACCTACCTACCAGTTGCAATTTCCACTTTAGGTCAAGCAACATGATATTTCCAATAAAGCCAATCAACGACTGCATTCAACCTCAAAATAACCATGATAGTAAGACGACCAAATCAACTTAT
This sequence comes from Pinus taeda, assembly GCA_000404065.3. NCBI lineage: Eukaryota > Viridiplantae > Streptophyta > Pinopsida > Pinales > Pinaceae > Pinus > Pinus taeda. The sequence continues at coordinate 65,924 of APFE030308701.1, read as the reverse complement.
AATGTATATGATCTTCATCATGCAAATGAAAATGAAATACTGATGTGCAAAACTTTGCCATGTATTCATTTATAGGGTCAAAGAGAACATGGTTATTTTGATAATCATCATAACATTCTATTTCTTCAGACAACTGATCCTCAACCACACAAAATTCCTTTGATGTGCTATCCAATTGCCTTTCTGCATGATTCCCATAGACAATTTAATTTTCCTCACTATTGTGATCATTCTTTCAAGTAATCTGCTGCAAGGAATTACATAAATGATCAACCTTTTCCTCTACCTGAGGGTTATAAAAATTTTCTTCCAGTATTTTGTCTTGTTGTGTGTAATCATTTTCATCTTCATTGTGATCAAAAGACTGGCAAGTTTGTTGCATCTTCTCATTCATATCAGAGGATTGAACATGGTTTTCATAAATAAACCCCTGCTGGCTTTCATATTGCATTTCATGGGATGTTATACTTTCTTCTTGGTGTTGAAATGCATTGTTATGAAGAGCCTCTAAAATTTCTTCATCCATAAATTCATCATCATCATAACAATCCTCCAAATATTGAATAAAACTCATAGAATGTTTACAATAATATTTGACCAGCAATGAGGAGGGATGACACTCTTTATACATGTCATAGAATGCATCATGGAAATTAGCAAGAGAATATAATGAACCATTTTCCAAGATTTTATACCAAGACCATGCTTTTCCTTCTAAAGTGGTCATAAACATCCTCATGAGACAATCTTTAGGGAGCTAAACCTTAAGACTGCGTACATGCATATGAAACCTAACCAAATGAAGAGCAGCACTGTCTTTCTTTTCATATTTGAATATTGGAATATCCTCTAACCAATCAACCTTTGGCATAGGATTTTGAAAACCAGGGATATGAGACCGATTCATAGGGGCATAACTGGCATTCATTTTTGCAATGGAACTCATCTCAAAACTTCATCAAGGTACTGATCTTCTAGCAGTGGAGTCACCTTCCAATTTGTTATTTGATGTGTGGAGTTGCCAAGGTAGTTTTGCAGCCTCAAAAAGATATCTGAGCTCCTGCTACCTTTAGAAGTTCAACCTCTTAATTTCGGGAATGAATAGACTTCAGTCTCCCGACAGACGCACCAAAATGTTATCGAAGGATAAAGGATATAGCATATTGTGGTCTCCCAATATATACTCGACAGTACATGGGAGCACAAGTACGTACTGCCACTTGTCGTCTCAAAGAGGAGGAATCACCCAACCTATGATGAAAGCAATAGTTACCAGGCTTTATGACACCAAATACGTCTCTAGCCTAGACTTATAAATGTTGTGCGTTAGGTTCCAAAGCGTTTTTATGTTCATTGAATTTATTTTACAGTTGATCTTTCTTAAGAAGTTTGCCTTTAAGGTTCACCACATGATGTAGATATACAATTCCTAAAATACAATCTAAGATGATAAACAATCGTTTATTCTTCTTTTTACAATGAAAATCCTAGCTACTAAGGAAAGAGAAGCGAGATTCTTTCAACATAGAGCAGAGAGCACACACTAGATGCACTGTCCTAAATAAAAATCAACAAGCAGTCTAAATGCAAATTCACATGCATGTATTTGTTTTCTTCTTTCTTAATGTGTGAATGACAAAAAGAATGCTAAGTACAAATCTGAATTACTTCCAAAGTGACAATACTAACAATTTTCTCTTCAAAATACAAAAGGAAGACAATGAAGACACTTTGCGATTTTGAATTGAAAACTGCTTTTGACACTTGAAAAACTATTAATTCAAATCAAATACAAGAGTAACAGTGTGATCGACCATCAAGAATAGTAGGATTCTTTTCTTTGACTGAAAACGACACTTGCGACACTTCCAGATCAAAAGATGACAGTTCGATTAAGCTACTTCTTTGTAAAAGAGAACTGTAAATGGCAAACAATACACAAAAACATTCACAATTCTTTGGATAATGGAGGCCAAATAATGAAAAGGAAGGGAGTTTCCACAGTGGTACACTGATCATAGACAACAAAACTCCTTAATAAAGCTGAAGAGAGTGAGGAAAAACCAAAATCTGGAGGCGGAAACAGTCTTATCTGGTCATCGCACCTGTAACACAGGGAAACAGGGATGCATCTCACCTACTGCACACGGGAGGTGAAATGCATCCAGATTTCCAATAGGAGAAGGTGCGATGGTCCAGGGACAAGGCTTTAACTTGGTTTTTGGTTATAGTTTGTAGCTTAGTTTAGGGATTTAGGCCGAGCTAATGATAGTTAGTAAATAAAAATCACAAGGGCTGATCTAATGAGGTTACTTGAGCCACCACTAGGGCAATTAGGATGTTTGCAAATCAATTGTTCAGTTTATAAAAAAGCCCGAAGATGGACTGAAGAAGCATTGACCTACTTTGTGCTTGCATAGAAAATGCAGTTTGAAGGCTAGCTGGCTTAACTTCAGGTTCCGTCTGTAGTTTATAAAGCAAACAAATCTAGACAAGAAAACAAGCTATTCGATCCCAAACGGAGTCGCAATTTTGTTATCGAGAAATCTAGTGTCCATTTAGAGCTGCTAGTCCCATTAAGACGGGTAGCTATCTTAGAAACAAACAAACTAAAGTTACTTTCGTTTTCCTTTATGAGAAGTAGATGGGAGAGAAGCAGAGAGTACCAACCTCAGTATTTCGCTTGGCTCCTTGCTTGTTTCTTCTCCCCTTTGACATATCTTTGCCGCTCCTTCCTTGCTTACCCCATTTCAAAGAGCACCTGTAAATTCAAAGCATCATAATACCTTCAAAGTACAGAGATCTACAATCATAAACAATATAGGACCAGATATATATTGACAACTCAAATGCATATATCATCAAACATACAAGAATGTGGAGGAAAACTTAAATAGCTTTATTGATAGAAAGAGTAGAAGAGAGTATTACAACCATTGGTCTGACCCAACGTAATCCTCCTAGCATGAAAGCCCTTATTCACCTCATGAAAAGCTTATATCACCCAACACTATGATCTTCCACCAAGAAACCAACATCACTTCCTTACAAGATCCAAAATTCCAGCCTCTAACCTCTGGATCTCTGGGTTGAGGGATCCATATATAGATATTTGCAAAGGTGTGAGTCAGCTCTAGGTTTTTGATTAGTGTCATTCTGCTGATAGTTCTTGGCTCCACTTGGAGATTTCATTGATCTCTTACTCATCCCTGGGCGAATTCTGAGAGGCAAGTGTCATATGAGAAGTTTCTAGAAGATTCCTTGATCATCCACTTAGGAAACTGTCTCTGCCATTTGTCTATTCTCACTCATCACACCCTATAGAAGGAATTTTCAGTATGCATCGCACCTCCCGTGTGTAGTAGGTGCGATGCATCGCACCCTGACCATGGAGCAAGTGAGATGGTCCAGTTTTTACCAGTTTTGAGTAGCTTTTCATGGAGAACTTCTGGGAGATAATGTAATCAGCTGACCTTGTTCCTTTAGGTTGTGAAACAACACTTTTAGGGACTCAGAAGCCCTTGGTTTATGGACATATATGATTGGGGTTGCAGTGCCCAAATATTTCTATAACAAGGACCCAAAGGACCAAGGGAAGAGCATGAATATAAAGGAAAATAGGCCCCCGATAGAAGCCCAAAGGATTTAACACCCAATAACTGAGCCTACAGTCATGGAACTTGGTCCCATATAGGAGAAACGAAAAGGGTGGAAAAATCAAGAAGGGGCTAAGAGCATCGGGATGATATGATTTCATAACTTCTATTTTAGCAGAGTTATGATGGATGGAGGATCTGATACCACAACCCCTAAGCACTATACTGGTGGTCACAAGTAGTGGTTCTATGGTATATGAGCAATAAGGATCTAAGAGCAAAGGGGACTAAATGCATCAAAACTTTGTATTTTTGTAACGTCATTTTAAATAAAGTTACGATGTGCCTCGACTTTGAAATTGCACCATGGAAATGTTAATAGATGTATGGGGATTTGATAGTGTAACAAAACGGTAATAAAGGGGTGGATGGGTCAGCAATTATGTCACGGGGAATCTTCAACACCACCACACTTGATCATGTCCAACTCCAAGGGAAGGGGGGGGGTCGGGGGGGGATTAAACAGTTAAAGAAAGAAAGTGACAGGTGAATCGATTGGTAAGTGTGGAGCAATACTATGCCAGAGGCGTGGCTTGATCAAAGAAAATTAGAAGAATTTGCATGGAGATATTTTTCTATTTCCATCATGACACCTCCTATTTCTCATGTTTTGTTATTTTGATTAATATTTCCATTTTCAAGAAAATAATTAGACCTGTTTTATAATCATTAGGACAACTAGGCCATTCAAATGCTTAGATAGTTGCATTGTTCATACAATTGTAACATTTGGAGATATTTTGTAAGTTGTTTTTGTTATCGATCCAAGAAACTCTCCTAGGTTGTAGCTCAGAGATGCCTGGTAAAATATAATCGTCAATATTGTTCTAGGAACTATTGGAATGGATGATGGTGTGGTTCAAGCTAGATAACCACTTCAACTCTATTTTTACTCCAGACATGCTTGAACACCCCCATCCTACAAGGCTTTAGACCACTAATGCTAAATATTTTTCATATTAAATGAATGAATGGAGAATACTAACCACACCAGCAGATGCATACATGACATATGATGGTCAGCTGCACCTAGTAAATGAAGCTTGCAAATCTAATCTATCAACACAGAGATAAGATGACAATTATCTAGCATTAGATACAGAAGAAACATGGATGACCTATTTGATAGCAAATCTAATTTACCATTGTAGAGATAAGATGATAGTTATCTAGCATTAGAGGTAGGAGAAAACATGAATAAACTTATCCAGGTGCAAGTTTAGAACAAGAAGGAAATGGACATTGAACATGTAATAGCAAAAGAAGCTTGTATTACTAAGTATGAAGATGAGACGCTGCAAGGAACAAAATATCTATAGTCTCCAGAAGTTGAACCTTGATTACATCTTGCTTTCAGCTATTTATAGCTCTTTAGAATGTTTTCCAGCTTTTTAGGGCTAGAGGTGTCTTAATCTATCCCATACTGTCATTAACTACCTGGTTGCATTCAAGGAGACAATTTGCCCTCCATCACGAAAGCAGTAATTAATCTTGGTACAACATTGCCTTGTTAGGTGGTTGGATTGATTGTGCCGATGAGGCTCCATGACTGTTTAATTCTGTTTGCAGAGATCGTGTTGTGTCCTTATTCCTTTGACCATGCTTTCTATTAATTCAGTTCAGCAATCCGACTGTCACAATACTGACAGAGTCAACCACCTTCTTCCTCGGGTAACTGACAGGAAGTGGAGTACGAGGTGCATGGGTGGGAGGACGTGTCAAATTGGACAGATGGAGAAATGACAAAGTAGAGGAGGACAAGCATGAGCGATCATGAATGAGGGCCACTAGATCGAGGGGAACGCACGGTGGAGATCAGGTGCAGGAGACTTGAGGTCGTGGTGAGAGCGGAACATGTCCGGTGTTAGGCCCCTATACTACTAATGTAACCCCTTATTGTTATTAGTACAACCCTCTTATTATATTGTTGTACCCATGTAGTCTCCATATTGTTATTATTGTGCCCCATAGAAGCCCACTATTGTTGTTATTGAGCCCTTACATTATTATTGTTATGTCGGCTTTGATTATATTATGACCCCTTAGACTCCTAGATATAGAAAGGAGGTCTTGTCATTTGTATCATCCAAGAATTTTTCATTTGTGTAATGTAAAGGAGGTTTTAGATCTTTTCTTACTATATTTTCGGAGATATAGTCTGAGGAAGTAAAGGTTTTTGCAGACCCCCGAATTACATTGCAAACAGGCGACCTTGGGAAAATCATCATAACTATCTCTCTAGGCATCTAATTGCAATTTCGTTAGAAGTTACATAAAGAGGATGGATTGTAGTTTCCTATGTATAATTTTTAGGTCCTAAGGTAAAAACAGTGACATGTGGCACTTCATACAATTGCGTTCTTCTGAAAAGGTATATAATCAGGTCATGTTGGGAGACTGTGCATAACTCTTTCTTGGAAAATCTAAATTCAATTAGACTGGTGGCATTGGAAAGAGGACATAGAAAGCTACTACAGGTCACAATTTCAGAACTTAAAGATCCGAAAGTACAAAGTTACAATCATTCCAATATTGAGATCCTAAAGTCAAGAAAAAGTGAGACGAGGAAGTTTGATGGCAAGGATATGGTAAATTGGATACTACAGATGGAGAAATATTTCGATCTACATGAGGTGAAACTATTACAAAAGGTATGTATTGCATCTTCATATTTAGAACCAGATCAGTTTTTATGGTATAAAGGGCTTTGTTCTCGTAAACCACTTGTTACATGGTCAATTTTCACAGAGGAAATGATAGCGCACTATGAGGATACAAAGAGAAACTCCTTCTTTAGCCAATTGATATATCTCAAACAAAAAGGTTCAATGGAAGAGAACATTGAGGACTTTCAAAAATGAATAGAAGGGTAAATTATATTCTAGAGAAACAAATTATTGATGTCTTCATAGGGACTTTAAAGGATAACGTTCAACATGAGGTTCGTTTTTGGGAACCTGATTCATTGGAGGAGGCATTCGAGTTGGCAAGAAAAATTGAAAGCGAAATTATGGAAACAAGGAATCCCACCACTCATGACTATAATTATGAAGTTGTTTCTTCTCCTAAGCTTCCACAACCTACAAGGATTACACCACAACAATTGGAAGAGAAAAGAGAAAACGGGCTTTGTTACAATTGCGATAACAAATCCACTAAAGGTCATAAGTGTGCTGAGAAGAGATTATTTAACATAGAGTATGAAGAGGAGGAAGAAAAGGATTAAAATTTGGTATCAGAGCTTTGGATTCTAGGGTTTCGCTGCTCCTAATAGGTCATCATGTAATTTTTGCTATAACTTTTTTTTCTGTGATGGTTCAGAAGCGAAAAGAAAAACCCATTTCCTAGCTGTCCGGTTCTTGTTTCCGAAGTGAAAGATCACATCAAGAAAGACGAAATGAATCCAACCTTTTCTTGTAATGCATTGGCCAGAATTACCCCTCCTCAAACTATCGAGATAGAAGGACATATCAAGAAGAAAAATGTTCAAGAAGTGAAAGGTCACATCGAGCATCAAGAAATGAATCTGACCATATCTTGTAAAGCATTGGAAGAAATTACCACTCCTCAAACTCTTAAGATAGAAGGACATATCAAGAAGAAGAAGGTTGAAACACTGAAATATCATGAAGAAAACTATCAAGAAGCATCAAAAGAAAGGGATACTCACCAGGAACGAACCCCAGAGAGAGAAGAAATGAGTCTGACCATATCTTGTAATGCATTCGTCGGAATTACCACTCCTCAAACTATGAAGATAGAAGGACATATCATGAAGAAAAAGGTGATAGTGTTGATTGATTGTATTACCTGTAAATTTATTAATTGTAAGATAGCAAAGGACTTGAATTGCTTCCTAGATCCAATACCAGAGTGTCAAGTGACGGTTGTAAGTGGAATTTCTCTGGAAAGTGCCATAATATCAAGCTATCCATGGGAGAATATTTATTGAATAGCCCAAAGTTTTCCATTCCAATGGGTGGTGTTGATGTTGTACTAGGAGTCTAATGGCTACAATCCTTGGGTACAACAACTTTTAATTTTCAAGAACTTTTTATGAAATTTTCTTTAGAAGGAAAGGAATTTGAATTAAGGGGTATCACAGGGAAACCAGGAAAGATAATCAACTCTGACGGAATGAAAAAGCTTCTAAAGAAAGAACAACGAGGTGCAATTGCACAATTATGTTCACTAACTATTCGCACATCGAAATCATCTATTTCTCCAGATCTCCAAAAATTCTTGGACAATCATTCCAAGGTATTTGAGACTCCCAAAGGTCTCCCACGTATTCATGATCATGATCATGCTATTCATTTTTTTCTAGGATGTGTTCCTCCAAACGTCAAGCCTTATAGATATCCATATGCCCAAAGGAGTGAAATTGAACATATGGTTGCAGAAATGGTAGAGGTTGGTACAATTATCTAACCAAATTTGATAAACAAGGGAAGGTATGAATGGAAGAATGGCGAAGTAGGGTGGGAACTCATTCAAAAGTTGTTGAATATCCCAGTTCCAACAATATTTCCAGAACTTATCAAGGAAGGAAAAATCATATTGGAACCTGAAACATTTACAGAACCGAGAAGTCGACAACTATGAAATCACTCAATTTCAAAGCATCTCATCAAGTGGAAGAACTTACCTGTTGAAGATTTCACATGGAAGGACAAGAATTTTATACAGAAGCATCAAGAACTACTCAAGCATTGAGGACAACCCTTTTTGAAGGAGAGGGGCATGCTAGGCCCCTATGCTACTAGTGTAACCCCTTATTGTTATTAGTACAACCCCCTTATTATATTGTTGTACCCATGTAGTCCCCATATTGTTATTATTATGCCCCATAGAAGCCCACTATTGTTATTATTGTGCCCTTACATAATTATTGTTATGTCGTCTCTGATTATATTATGACCCCTTAGACTCCTATATATAGAAAGGAGGTCTTTTCATTTGTATCATCCAAGAATTTTTCATTTGTGTAATGTAAAGGAGGTTTCCCCCTTGAAGAGGCTAAATTATAAGGTGTTGATCTATCTTTTCTATATTTTTGTGAGCTAGTTTCATAACATCTGGGCCATTAGATCTCGAGTGAGAAGATCGGACGACTATCGGGTGGAGGAGGTGTGCAAATGATAACATATGGGGGTGGTTTTGTTTGATTAGTTATGGTTTCTATTAGAGGGGCATTGGGCGGTAAGTGGTAAATGGCAGAGCCCGCCGAATTCCATTTAGTGGATGACAAGTAGCAGCGAAGGAGAGAGAAAAAACGCCTTTATTGGGTGGGTATTCCTCTCGCTTGTTGCTCATGCGATATGGGCGATAGTCGTCAGATCTGGCGGGGGTGATCTAATGGTAGGGGACACTCGGGCATGTCTTGTTGATCAGGGGAAACATGGGCCGTCAGATCGGCGGGGGAAGATTAGCGGTGGAGGGACATGGAGGTACGATATGTCCTCTGTAAATGTGCAAAGGACGCGTATCACGGAAAGGTAAGGTTGTGAGGGGGTTTTGGGTTAATTTGCTTAAGGCTAAATCGAAAGGGGGTTTCAACAGGATGTGAGGGTCAGGTTAGGAAATGAGCAGAATGAAATGTAAGTGGAAGAGTGAAGAAAGTGGGGTAATGGCCTGTGTGGGACCCTTTAGGATAAAAAAGAAGCCCATGTCCTTCCTTTAGCCTTCAAAATGTCAGTGCTGCACCTCAGGGCTAACACTAGCTCCTTCTGGGGATGGAAGCCTCCCTGTGAGGTTTCAAGAACTGTAGATCATTGACTTTCTAGTAAACAATAAGATTAAATATACTACCTAGTGTTTCATTGGGCATGGAGTCTAACTAGTATGAAACAAAACTGAAAAACATATTTACAATACCAAGGATTTAAAGCCTTAAACAAAATAAAGTTTCAAAAACCACCCATTGACTGGGCCATTAAAAACACCTCCCCCCTCTAAATTTTGCAAAGTGAAAGTGTTGTTCATCTGAGCTCGAGCCATGATAAACGGTCCTATCCATAAGGCATCAAATTTACCATGGTTTCCCTTCTTTTCCTTCAATGCATCCCATCTGAGAACCCAGTCACCAACCTGAAAAATATCCATCTTTGCTTTTTTATCAAAGACCTCCTTGATCTTCTTTTGATGCACCACTAACTTCTCAATTAATCGATCGCTGATCTGGTGAACTTCAACTAAGTCACTCATCCTCCTTGCCATGTCACTTTCCTCATCCTACTCCTCTTGAAGATTTTGGCCACAGGGAGGGTCAGTTGGATTGGAAAAACAACCTCAATACAGTACACCAGCTTGAATGGAGAGTTGCCTATGGATTTCTTTGTGGTAACTCTGTCAGCCCACAGGGAAAACTTCAACTTGGAACCCCAGTTCCATTTATTATCTTCCAACAATTTTTTGATTATCCTTACCAGGCTTTTATTGGATGATTCTTCCAAGCCATTGCCTTGAGGATAATATGAGGTAGAATGTTCTAATTTAATTCCCATTGATTCACACATTTCCACTAATTCCCTTGCTCTGAAAGATGATGCATTATCAGTAACTATCTTGGTCGGGCAGCCAAATCTGGTAAAACTATTCTCAGTTAAGAACTTCATGACAACCGGGTGATCAACCTTCTTAGTGGGTATGGCTTCAATCCATTTGGTAAAATAGTTAGTCGCTACTAAGATCCACCGATGCTGGCCACTAGAATGTGGATTAATCTCCCCTATGAAATCTAAACCCCACTGCTAAAAGGGATCATTGGTGTGTATTGGCTTCAGGGGCAAATATTTCAGTTGTTGCCTTCCTGTAAACCTCTAGAATCTGTCAGAAGACTTCACAAATGAAAAGACATCAGAGAATAGAGTAATCCAATAATACCCAGCCCTTAGGATCTTGTGGGCTATGGTTTTCCAAAAATGATGCCCTCCATAGATGTTGGAATTAAACTGGTGTATGACTTCGATAGCTTGTTCTTTGTCTACACACCTCAAGAGGATTCTAGACGGGTCCCTCCAATAAAGCAAGTTGTTATTAATACAAAACTTGGCTACTCTGAGCTTGATGGTCCTAGCCTGACTTGTGCTAAGCCTTGGAGGGACTTAGAGCTTCAACAAGAAATGCGATATACTAGAATACCACTCACAAGTAGCCAAATTCTCAGCCAATGATTGATTCTGCCCTTGTTCTTCTGTTGCCTCCTCTACCTTTCCAACTCCTGATTCTGCACCTATGCAAGTTATGTCCAACAAACTGCAATTCAGCCATAAGCTGAGCCAAGCCCTAACCTTTAACAAGCTTGGTGGGCTTTACCTCTATGCTGAACTATACGAGTTTTACAATCCATTTGGCCCTTCTTCCATCAACATCTGGCTGTGTTAGGACAACCTTTACTGAAGCCAAAGGCACATAGGCAACCACTTTGGAGTGCATGATGTAAATTCAGAATGCCTTTAAAGACTTTATAAGAGAATATGCCTATTTTTCAATAAGGCCATAGCTTAATTCAACATCCCTCAAAGTTTTGCTAAAGAAGGCCATTGGGCGCCCTACACCTTCACCATTTTTCTGCAACAAGACTGCTGCAAGTGTATCATAAGAAGCGAAAGAGAAAATATAAAACTCCTTGGTGTAGTCTGGGCTGACTAAGGTGGGAGACTCCATGATAGCTCTTTTAATGGCTTCGAAAGATCTTCTTGCAGCCTTTGTCCATTTTATCTCTAAAACCTTCTTTAGCATGGAGGTGATGTGCTTTACTAGTTCTACAAAATTTGGAATAAACCTCCTCACATATTTAATCTTCCCAGAAAATATTGAATGTCCTTTTTTTACCTTGGGATGGACAATATCTGTATTTCTTGAACCCTTTCTGGATCAATCTTGACACCTGCAGCAGAAACAATATGTCCTAAAATTTTGCCTTCTTCTAGAGCAAACTATGACTTCTTGGGATTTACTGAGATTCCAAATCTTCTGCACTTCGGAAACACCTCATTCAAATGCTGCAAATATTCCTTGTGAATGTTGGAAAAAACTGTTATGTCATCAAGGTAAATAAGGACAAACTTATCCTTTTCTCCCACAAAGGCTATGTCCATGGCCTCTAAAAAGTAGCCCTAGCATTCATCAGTCCAAAAGGCATATTGGAGTACATGAAAGTGCCCCAAGGAGTAGTGAAGGTAATCTTCTCTTGATCCTCTGGGTGCACAACAACCTGATTGTAACCTAAGAATCCGTCTAAGAAAGACATAACTCTAGCCCCTGAAACTTTTTACAGCAAATGTTCCATCTTGGGCAAAGGGTAGTTGTCTTTCTTAGAGCACTTGTTCAGATTTTTGAAGTCAACACAAAGCTTGATTTCTCGATTTTTCTTCCTTACTACCACCAGGTTAGCTGACCATTTTGAATAGCTTATGGGAACTATGGTTTTGGCAGCCAACAGTTTCTTGATTTCTTTTTCAATCAAAGGTAGGAATAGAGGATTGATAGGTCTTAGCTTCTGCTTAAAAGGGATGGTGTCTTTCTCCAGTGGAATCTTATGATGGATGATGTTTTTTCATAAGCCTTAAGGTCACTGTATTCCCAGGCAAACACATCAGCAAATTGCTTCATCAAGGTGCAATATTCAGAACATTGGGTAGTAGACAAGTGGGTGGACAAGTTTATGTACTTTGGATGATCTGGACTCCCTATATTGTGTCTATGGATTGCAGATTCATTCTCTTTCTGGGACAACTTATAAGGTACATCATTATGATCAAAAAACTTCTCTAGAGGCACCAACCCTTTGGGTATATGGTTACTAGGTAGTTGGACGATGAAGTATTGACCAATTTTGTTTCTCAGCTAGGACTGATGGCATTCCTCCATGGCTTCATTCTCTTGATCAATTTCCATTTTAGAGAATTCATCAATGACTTGTAGAAAATTATTAACTTCATTATCATCAAAGACTTTCCAATACATTACATTATCAAGCAATGATGGCCTATATTTTATTTGGACTTCATAAGTCAATCTAGGGGGTAAAGAAGGAGCAAACATACTAGCAGACACAACAAGGGAATCAATAAGCTGATTCTTAGCCTTAGGGATGTATGAAATATTAAAGCTATTGAACGAATCCTTGAGCTTCCATACCTCATCTCTATATTCTTTTAGCCTAGGATGCCTCGCCTAGAATGTTTTATTCACTTGTTGAATAATAAGGTCTACATCTCCAAACACCCTTAGATGTTTGATGCCGATTTCTTTAGCAGCGTTCAAGCCTAAGATCAAAGCCTGATATTCTGCTATATTATTTGTGACTTGAAAATTCAGCTTGAAAGACAAATGTATATATTATTGTGTGGGAGATACCAGAACTACACCTACTCCTGCAACTTCCCTGGAGCAAGTTCCATCGAAGAACATGTCCCAAATTTGTGGGCCTTCTTCCTCTGTGACCTGACAAATAGGTTTCCTGAGCTGCATGGAGGCCAACTGGGATTCTTCAATTTGGAGGATGCAGGCTCCAAAATCAGTGTCAACAACATATATAGGGTGATTAGTTGGATTCTCCTCATCGCTGATGATATAAGCTAACTGAGCTTCTCTGTATAATCTCCTACTCTCACCTCCAAAGACTGGGACAGTAGAATAGGATAGATCACTTTGTAACTTCCCATCCAATATTTTCATCCATCCCCTGGATAGAAGCATGCCAAACTTAGGGGAGCATCTACTACCACAATATCTATCATCATACTCTTCATAGGCAGCTGAGATAAGGTGATGGCTAGATATTTGATTAGCCCCAAGCATTTCACCTTCCTAGAATCAAAAGAAAATAAGTTATGATAAGGCCTAGTGATGTCAAGGCCCAACTCATCCATGACATCCTTGGGCATTAGATTATGGCTGGAACCTGTGTCTAATAGACAATTGTGGAGGATTTTGTCATGAATAGTCAAGGAGACATAGAATGATGGCGAATTGTCATCAGAAGGTTTAGTCATGGGGCTAAGAACAACTGCAGGTTTGTCATCTTGTAAATTCACATAGTTGTTTGATGCATGTGTGGCATTAAGCTCAAGGGCCGCAAGGATTGGTCTCTTAAAGTCTTCATTCTTCACTAGTTCCACTATAGGTATAGATATTCTCATCTTCTAGATTTCTAATTCAAAATAGAAAGGAGAAGGGGACTTGTCGGGGCCTCTTACCTCTTGAGATGGAGTTTTGAGAATGATGAGATCAGCTGCTAGTCATTTTTTCTTGTTAGTTTGCTGCATTACAGGGACAAAAACTCTTTGAACAAGGGTTTCCTTGGCATTGTTCATATTTGACCTCAGATTATATCTTTGACAGCCCCACCCTCCCATTCTTGGCTGGTCTGGTCCTTGAATAGCGATTCTTCATAGGAAACCAAGGTAAAAAAAGGAAGCACTGCCTTTGTCTTCCATACAATAGATCTGATCATCTTCTTCGAATAGCTCCTCTTCCATGACTACATTCTGGAAAGGGGTCCTCACCCTTTGGTATTCATTCACATCTTTTCTCCTTTGCATAATCTACAACTGCCCATTGGCTTTCCTATATGGATTTGGATTCCTAGGAACAAAGGTATTAGGAACTCTTCCTTTCCTTGGGTGCCGCTCAACCTTTAATTTGGAGACCTCAGAGGCTAGTCACTCTATCATCTTGGTCATCTTATCTATCTTGGGGTCTGAAGATGAGGAAGATTCACCCCTCTGTCTCCTCTAGTCAACATATCCCTTGAGTTTCTCTGCAGCATTGATGTTGGATTCTACCTCCAAGGTTGCATCCTGCATTTCGGTCAGAGAAGCACATCTTCTCTCCCTCAATAGTAGACAGAAATCAGAATCGAAGGCATTGGCATAAGTAAGTTTAGCAGAGGTAGGGGTGGGTTTCACTTCAGTTGGTATCTTGTTGTACATGTGGTTAAACCTTTTATTGAAATCATAAAGTGACTCCCCATTTTCCCTTTTCAGGTTCCCAAACTCAGTATGGTAGTAGAGCAGGTCTTTCTTATCCCCCCAATGCTTTAGGAATACATCATCTAAGGTGTCAATATCTGTTATAGATCTAGGGGTCAATTCTCTGAACCATTTTCTAGCCTCTCCATCTAGGCTTTGGACAAATATTATTATCCACACATCATCTTCACTAATGTCTAGATTATTGGCATAGTTATAAAATGACTCAAGATGTTATTTAGTAGTAACTCCTTCAGTCCCAGTGAACTCAGGCATGTAATAATGATATTATCCAGTAGGCATGGCATTCAAAGGAGTGGGTAGTACTAGAGGTCTGTACCTAGTAACTATGATTCTTTCCATTTTAGTGAGTTCTTGTGGACTTGCCTTGGCTGTGGTGGATACAAGAGCACTAGTAGTCTGAAAGGTGGGGAATTGAGGAGCGACTGATAGGACTAAAGGAATATGATGGGTAGGGGGTGAGGTTTCATTTGGGATTAAAGCAAAAGGAGAACCCAAAGAATAAGGAGGTTTATGAATTTATGAAAGTTTTTCTTCACTACTAGTATCAGAGGCTATACTCTCAACATATACTTGTTCTGTTACAAGCCTTTCTTGGAGAGATATAGAGGATTATTTAGATTTAAATGATCATGATAATCCTTTCTGTGATACCTTTCTTTCTTTGATAATATTTTCAGGGTCAAGTACTGGGTCAGTTGGTGACTTCTGAGGATTTCTCTAGGTATGCCTCATAAACTGAGCCAGAACAATGATGTGGAGTCACCAAGAGATTCAGCCTCCAGTAGAGTCGCTAGATAGATGATTACAATAAAAAATGTGTTCAGACTTTGTCTATCATCAAAGTTGGATCTGTGTCGTCTCCCAGGGAAGCTGAGCTTCAATCTTCTCTCCTCGACAACGACGCCAATTATGTTATCGCTCGAAGAAACTCTCTTAGGTTGTAGCTTAGAGATGCCTGGTAACATATAATCTTCAATATTGTTCTAGGAACTATTGGAATGGATGATGGTGTGGTTCAAGCTAGATAACCACTTCAATTCTGTTTTTACTCTAGACATGCATGAACACCCTCAGCCTACAAGGCTTTAGACCACTAATGCTGAATAGTTTGCAGATTAAGTGAATGAATGGAGAATACTAACCACACCAGCAGATGCATACATGACATATGATCGCTGGCTACAGCCAGTAAATGAAGCTTGCAAATCTAATCTATCAACGCAGAGATAAGATGGCAGTTATCTAGTGTTAGATACAGAAGAAACATGGATGACCTATTCGATAGAAAATCCAATTTACCAATGCAGAGATAAGATGAAAGTTATCTAGCATTAGATGTAGGAGAAAACATGAATAAACTTATCCAGGTGCAAGTTTAGAACAGGAAGGAAATGGACATTGAACATGTAACAACAAAAGAAGCTTGTATTACTGAGAATGAAGATGAGACACTACAAGGAACAAAATATCTATAGTCTTCAGAAGTTGAACCCTGATTACATCTTACTTTCAGCTATTTATAGCTCTTTACAATGTTTTCCAGCTTGTTAGGTATGAAGGTGTCTTAATCTATCCCCTATTGTCAAAAACCGCGCTGTTGCGTTCAAGGACACAATTTACCCTCCATCACGAAAGCGGTAATTAATCTTGGTACAAAAATGCCTTGTTAGGTGGTTGGCTTGATTGTGTCGGTGAGGCTCCATGACTGTTTAATTTTTTTTGTAGAGATCATGTTGTGTCCTTGTTCCTTTGGCCATGCTTTATGTTAATTTGGTTCAATGATCCGACTGTTACAATACTAATAGAGTCAACCACCTTCTTCCCTGGGTAACTGATAGGAAGTGGAGTACGAGGTGCATGGGTGGGAGGACGTGTTAAATCAGATAGATGGAGAAATGACAAAGTGGAGGAGGGGAAGCGTGAGTGATCATGAATGAGGGCCGTTGGATCGAGGGAAACACACGGTGGAGATCAAGTGAAAGAGACCTGAGGTCATGGTGAGAGCGGAACATGTCCGGGTCGTTAGATCTCGGGTGAGAAGATCGGATGGCTATCGGGTGGAGGAGGTGTGTAGATGATAATCCACGGGGGAGGTTTTGTTTGAGTGGTTATGGTTTCTATTGGAGGGGCATCGGGTAGTAAGTGGTAAATGGCAAAGCCCACCCGATTCCATTTAGTGGATGACACGTAGCAATGGAGGAGAGAGAGAAACCACCTTTATTGGGTGGGTATTCCTCTCATTTGTTTCTCACGCGATATGGGCGATAGCCGTTAGATCTGGCGGGGGTGATCTAACGGTGGGGGACAGTCGGGCATGTTTTGTTGATCAGGGGAAACGTGGGCCGTCAGATCGGCGGGGGAAGATCAATAGCGAAGGGACACGAAGGTTCGAGATGTCCTCCGAAAATGTGCGGATGGCATGTATGATGTAAAGGTAAGGTTTTGCAGGGGTTTTGGGTTAATTTTCTTAGGGATAAATCAAAAGAGGGTTTCATCCGGATGTGAGGGTCGGGTTAGGAAATGAGTGGAATGAAATGTAAGTGGAAGAGTGAAGAAAGTGGGGTAATGGCCCATGTGGGACCCTTTAGGATAGCAAAGTAGCCCATGTCCTTCCTTTAGCTTTCAAAACATCAGTGTTGCACCTCAAGGCTAATAGTTTTTCTTTGTTTATCCCTATAAAAAGAGAGAATAAAATCATTAGAGGGGTTTCTAAATTCTATTTTCAAGGGTCCAAATTCTGTCTTTCCAAATATTTTGAGTTTTGTTTGTAGAGAAAGAGGTTCCAAGTTTTGGTTCAATTGTTTTTTCATGAGGTGGTAATTTTTATACGAATTTCAACAGTTTGGGCCATGTGACATGTATTTTAATTCTCAAAGGTCAATGAAGAAGTTTTAGTGGTTCCAAGAATTTGGGATATGTAGTATGTGTTCCTATTTTGTATTTTTCTTGATGCATGTTTTTCTTCTTTAGAAATTATGTAATTGTAGCTGTCATATTCACTCTTAAATCCCATATTTACTTACGTTATGTTGTAGCAGATGGTACCTGTGAAATTACAGATTTACATATGTTATGTGATAGCTGACAGTACTTGTGAAATCATAAATTTACATGTGATATCAGATGGTACATTTCAGATTTGAATATTTACCTATGTTGTGTGATAACATATAGTACTGGTTAGACATGAAGATGAAACCCTTAAAACACGCTACATAATTTCTACACTTCATTCCTTTTATCCTTTCATGATTATATTGGGATTTGTTACATAAGGTTCCATGTTTATCCACCTATCTGCACTACATTCCTTCCTTATTTTTCTCCTTCGCATCTTACTGCAATGAAAAAAATTTAAGCTACACTCTTTGTGTGTCACCCACCAGACCTGAAACATTTTTTCTTGGGAATGATACCATGCTCATGTGTATACTAAATCTTCCTCTGAGAAAGGAAATTAAACCATATTTAAAATCATTTTTCATTTATCTCTTGAGGATCAATGAATCATCTTCAAGAG
This sequence comes from Pinus taeda, assembly GCA_000404065.3. NCBI lineage: Eukaryota > Viridiplantae > Streptophyta > Pinopsida > Pinales > Pinaceae > Pinus > Pinus taeda. Next base: position 47,745 of record APFE030308701.1, on the reverse strand, counting down.
ATACTAAGGTGTCCTAGGCATTGACCTCTCCTCAATCCAAGGGTGGTCTTGAGGAGCTACAACATCTTCCTGCATTGTTGTTGGGGAACGAATCAGAATATTTTTCCCTGGGTATGACATTAATACATTCCTTTTATCAGGTGAGCAAAGGAAGTGTGGGTTGAATATCTCTAACCTTGGTGACTCCATTGTTTGAATCTTACTTTTATCATCCTAGCTTCCAAAAGGCCTCGTAATTTCTCTAACACTTCTTGACAGAAAACTCCCCCTAAATTCAACCCTAAGATCTCTCACCGAAAGGGGATTTCAATGGCTCTTTCTGCTTTCTTGGCCAACAAATTTTCCCCATTATATTTTTCTTCCATCGTTGGTTATCCCCATCATGTTCCTCCATTTCAAGAATGGTCCACCTATTTTCATAGATTCAATCGAAGTGCAGATGGAAGCCTGAACCAACACCTTAAGGACTTTCATGAATGTATGGAGCAACAAGGTATTGTTCACGAAGTTGTGAAAATGAAATTGTTCATGTATTCTTTGGATAAGGATGTTATGGTTTGGTATAGAACACTACCTCATGGCAACATATATTCTTTGAAGAGATCTCACATAGCATATAGTGAATTGTACAAAATATTATATCCACCATCTTCTCCATTTAAATATTGTTGTGAACATTTTAATGTTGAAAATATTTCCAATACTAATGATGTTGTTGAAGATATTTGTGGAGCTCAACTCCAAGGAAACATATACTTGCATCAAGAAACACTACTCAATAATCAAGAAAAGGAAGAAGGAGACATTGTTGAACTATAAACAAACCCTTAGAGATCATATTATGTTGAACTTGATGGTTCTCATTTATATTATATGTATGATGCAGGTGGGGAGTTGGGTGTTGTAGAACCACAACAATCCCATTCATGGGAAGCGGCGTAAAATGAGGAAGATGACAATGGGGTTAACAAAGAGGTTCTAGTTTATGATTTACATCCTTCATATGGAGAGAAAAGTATTAGCATATGGCCAAGACAACCACAAGAAGAATATGATTCATAGGAAATAAATACAACCTCTTATTTTGAGTTTCTATCATTCGTTGTTGATCATTTTTACTGGCCCATGTTTATACCTACCTTTGTTTTTGAAGTTGAGGAAGCTAGCAATAAAGTTGATGAAGATTCTCCGATTTATGATTCATATGATTCAGAGGAGGATGAGATTGTTGCATATTTTCAAAGGGATTTTCTTACTAGCAAGTGGGGAGAAGATCACCGACAATTTTTTTTCAAGAAGAGCCCAAAGTTGAAGAGCCGAGTAGTGTTTGTGGTTGCCTTTTGTTCAAAGATTCCTGTCTGGAAACTGTTAAAGAAAGGGAGGCATCAGTAATTTTTTCTCATCCGTTCTATAACCCAATAGCTAACTATATTGAATCTTTCTTTGGTTAGCAACAAATCTCAATTATGTGGTATGTATTAAATGTTTTACCTGGAATTTTCAAATGGTACATGTCTATTTTAATTGCTAGTTTTCTAGAGACCAATGGCATAAGGTCTAATACTCAGATGCTGAGCTGGTATTATTGGAAGGATGAATTCACTTGGGTGAATTGAGCCTTAGACATAAGAAGGAGTTGTACATAAATAAGATCACTATATGAGCGTTTAATTTTCAATTTTTAGAAGTTGTAGTTATGAATTTCAAGTATTATGAGGAGAGGACCCCCCACATATAAAGCTCAATGGAGATTTTCTGGTTTTATAGGTTCAATAATTTTTTTACTCCATGCCCAATGGTGAAGGATACTAGTCTACAGGTTCTCAGCACCCTGCCGACAAGGCATTGTTCCCAGTTGGATTCGATGTTGTCACTTATCACACCATCTTATATTTGTGTGAAATGGTCATATTTTTCATCCCTAGTGTAGAGAAGGACATGTTCATTCTTGGTGGACTAAAATGAAATCCAAAAAGGAAAACCAAAAATAGGAGGCCAAAATCAAAGGGAGAATCGAAATTTCGGAGCCAAAATCCAAAAGGAAGTGCTGAAATTTGGAAGCCGAAATCGAAGGGGAAGTGCCAAAATTTGGAAGTCGAAATCAAAGAGGAAGTGTCGAAGTTTGGAAGGGAAAGATATAGAATGGAGCTGAAAAAGGAGAGCTAAGATATCGGGAGCCGATTTTTTGAACGATGGATATCAGAGATAGAATCAGAGTATCAGGGCCTGATATTGAAAGGAGAAACATAAAGGCATACCGAGACTTTAGGATTTCATAGGTCATTACTAAGGGACCTCATTGATCTATTCAAAGATCGACCCGATATCGAAACTCAGAGCGATCTAATATCAAAAGCCTACAACTTTTAGAGCCTCAATGTTTCATAACTCCTTAACAATTACAATTCTTTAGAAGCCCCGAGGTAGTGAGGAAAATACAATTACAAAGGAAATCACATGAAAAACCAAGAACTAAGGGGTTCCTTTCTATCTCCTTCAAGAAAACATATGGCGACAGGTGATTAGCTCCGAGAAGTAGACATGGAAGATGATGTCGGCATGACGTGGTTGTACGATAGACATATGGTAGTCAATTTCATCATTTACGAGGGCCTAATGGGGAAAATATGTGTGATGCATGTCACCACTTAGGAGGCACGATGTGGAGATAATGACCTCAATGTAATGTCATCTCAGAGGTAAAAATTTCATAGGAAAGAGATTTCGTAACCCCTGTTTAAGGTATTTTCTAAAAAGTTTTGATTTGATGAAGGGGCTCTGATGTATGATTGGAACTTAGTCATGGGAATCCAAGAGAACCAAGGGAATAGATCTGTGTTGAGCATCAAGTGCAACGACCAATATCGAGGATGTGAATACAAAAACTTTTATACAATTTATTTTTGAAAAGGTTATGATGAAAGGGTCTCCAATGTTGAATGGTGTTTGGTCACGAGTACCCAAAGGACCAAGGGCAGAAAGTTGGGATGAGCACCTAAGTGCTATAGAGAATATTAGAGGGAGGTGGCATCAAAATTCATTTTTTAATTCCAAATTGTTGTGTGTGTGTTATATTCTTTCCATGACTACCCCATGTGGACCTACCTATGGTTTTGTGCATGGATTTCACACATGGTTTTGGGCATGATGGTTTTCTGTCCATGGTATTTTGTAGATCCGGTCAAGGGAACTACGATTATGTTATAACCTAGGGCTACTTGATTGGGGTTTATGGATGCTTCAACATGTATATATATGTATTGTAACATTGAAAGGAATGTAATGAAAAATCAATTTGGTAGTCTTGGTTTTGGGAAATAGGGGGAAATATCTGTGTATATCTGTTTTATGTTTTATGCTCTCACCATTGTTTATTTTATGTTCTCTTAGAATTCATATGCAGGTAATTTCTATACGGGGTTAAACCTAAATTTGGTATCAGAGTTGTTTTGGCTTCAAGGGGATGAATTTGCTGTTGAGGGGTTTTGATCAGGCCTATGGTAGACCCTATTCAGTGGGAGATCTGTGGAATCGATTCTTGTGGTGAAAGAATATGTAGAACAGTGGAAAGATAGAGATTGAGGAATTTAATGGTCAACTTTTTTAGCTGTGGAAACTAAATATGGAAGATCTTTTGGTGGATAAAGATCAACGGATCATGGTAGATCTAGGTATTAAACCAATAACAATGTTAGCTAAAGACTAGGCGAAGTTGGATCAGAAGGCAAAGAACACAATATGATTGCATGTCTCAGATTCAATATTGTTGAATGCATTGGGGGAAGCTTTGATGAAGGCTTTGTGGGACAAGTTAGGGACTTTGTACCAATCTAAGTCTCTGGTGAATAAATTGTTTGTACAGAAAAAGTTGTACAACCTGAGGTTGAAATATGGAGACTCGGTGGTATATGAACACATTTAATGCTGTGGTAAGATATTTATTATCTTTTGATATTAAAATTTCAGATGAAGATAAGTGCATTAGTTTGTTGTGTTCTCTACCAGATTCGTGGGATAGCCTAGTTGTTGCAATAGGTATAAATGCAACTACCTTGCAGTTTCATGAAATAATCTCATTCTTGTTGTCGAAGCAATGAGAGGAAAAATATGGAGGGCTAGAATGGTAATGCCTTGTCTATACGAGGAAGGTTCCAGAACAGAAACAAAAATAAGTCCTAGAGTGGGATATCTAAATCTCCAGGAAAACATGTAAAGGTGTGCTCGAAATGCGGAAAGGAAAGGCACTTCAAGAGGGGCTGTAAATATAAAGATCGTGAGAAAGGAAATGGATTTGATGATGCTCCTTCTACAGAGGAAAAAACCACCTTAGATGAAGGTTGGGATGTGTACTTGGCTTCTTCTTCAAGTACACATATAGATCACAAGGCATGGTTTATTATCTCACGTGCATCCTTTCACTTCACTCCCCATAGAGAGTGGTTGTGTGAGTATGGTAAATATGATGGTGGTGATGTCTTCTTAGGGGATGAGAGGAAGGCTAGAATCATTGTTTGTGGAAAAGTCAAGTTGAAGTTGCAAGGTGGAAGGATTGGAACACTTCCGGGTGTTTTTCATATTCCTGCATTGGCCAAAAATCTGATTTCTTTAAGCAAGCTAGATGATGCAGATGTAAAAATAGTGTTCAAGAAAGATACTTGTGTTGGGTAGCGGAGGTACCACATAACAACTTTGAGTCTGAGAGCCTAGAAAGTAGGATAAAAATATTGTAAACCTTCGAAATATGAGGAATGTGAAATGTAAAAGACCAAGTCAAAGGGTTGTTCGCTCGAAAAACAATATAAAATAATAGGAAGTAAGTTAGTTCACAGACCATAGATAGGTATAAATAGAGCGCGACTCTATGAGGAAAAGGCAGTTCCTTTTGGGTATGATCTTGGATCTGTCATGTAATGGTTTTTTGAGAAAAGAATTTTGAAAGCATCTGTAAGTTTGAGTCGAGGGTTTGGGTAGTGGATAGAGGTTCTACAGCTGTGTGCGCAAAGGCTTGGAAGAGTCTGCAGTTGCGTGCAGTGACCCCTGTAGCTGAGTGCATAGGGTGGATCTAGATGTACTGGTGATACGTGGAAATAAAGATAGGTTCCTTCTGAGAATTCTATGTCAAATCTGAATTATCACGAATATGGCATTTTGCATGAATAATAAGACTATTTTGATCTATGTGCATTTGATTGCTTATTGAATACTTGTGAATCTAGGTTTAATTTTAATAGTGAACTAAATAAATCTAATAAATGTTTGCTTAAATACCATTCTAAAATAGATCTGAGTTGCAATACTTCATCCAATAGATTAGATTTGTAGACTGTGCGCTAATAGACAGTAAGAGGTATTCAGGATCTATGCGAATATACTGCAACACGAAGTGCAGAACGGGGCGTGAAACCTCCAAACGACATCTAGAAATCCCAAGGGCATGAAAACTTGGTTCTAGCACCCTCCCCTGCTACCTCAGGTGAGACCTCAGTCCGCGCTTTGCGGGCTGTTGCCGAAAGGGCCGGTAGCTGCAGGATTTGCTTGGCTAAATAATTCTTCTGAACCTGGGTTAGGCCCATATAAGCCAACAACTTGCAATATGGTTTATGGAGAACTGGTATTGATGTAGGGAGTTCAGACTAGAACTTTGTAAAATCTTTTGGGTATCATTGTTATTGATGGGTGCAACAGTTCTATGGTTCCTGAAAGTGGAGCAAAAAACATAGTGGTTTCTGGAGAAAAGACCATGCTATGGCATCAAATGCTTGGACATATTGGAGAGAAGGACCTTTGAATACTTCATGGTAATGGTATTGTAGAAGCTATGTCTAATTTCTCTATGGATTCTTATTTCTGTGAAAATTTTGTGTGTGGGAAGAAAAATCGGGCGAGTTTCCCCTCTAGTGCTAAGAGGTGAAACAGATATTAGAGCTTGTGCACAGTGATGTGTTTGGACCTGTGTCGATTCCATCAATGGGTAGGTATATGTATATGTATAATTTATAAATGAATTCTAAAGGAATACATGGATATATTTCCTTAGGAAGAAATCTAAAGTCTTTGAAATGTTTAAAGAATTTAAGGCTCTAGTGGAAAAACAAACAGAGAAGAAGATAAAGGTGTTGAGGATACATAATGGTGGAGAGTTTTGCAAGGAGTAATTTGAAGAGTTCTGTAAGAAGTGTGGTATAGCATGGCACAAGCCTACTTCATACACACCTCAGAAAAATGGATTTGGAGAAAGAATAAACAAGCCGTTGATGGAAAAGGCAAGAAGCATGCTTAGTGGTGTCGGGTTAGGACAAGAATTCTGGGTAGAGGCAGTGGAGACTGCATGTTACCTAGTCAACAAACCACCTTCATCGACGTTGGAGGATAAGACTCCACAAGAGGTATGGACTGGTAAGGAACCTTCTCTTTCACATCTGAGGGTATTTAGATGTGATGCATATGTACATGTTCCAAAGGAGAAAACAACAAATTTAGATAGTAAATATGAAAGGTGCATTTTTATTGGGTATAAGGATGGTTTAAAAGGTTATAATATTTGGAACCTAGAAATAAGGAAGGTTGTGTACAATCGCGACGTGGTGTTTAGAGGGATGAAATATGTTATTAAACATGAATTCCATTCAAAGGAACATGAGAATATAGAGTTTGATCTAAAGGAGGAAGAATCAGACTCTACAATAGAAGAGGAATTAGAAGATGAAGAGCCACAACTCCAACTGTGAGAAGACCAGTTCAAGAAAGAAGGCAGCCAGAAATGTATAGTCCATTTTCTTTCTATTCAATTTTTTATTTATCTATTACTGATGATGATCCCGGAACTGTGAGGGAAGTAGTAGATTCAGAGGATGGAAAAATTTGGAAAGAGGTCATGGTTGATGAAATGGCATCTTTGCACAAAAATGAGGCTTGGGATATGGTGGAGTTCTTGGCTAGAAGGAAACCCATTGGAAAAAAATGGGTGTTTAAGAAGAAGATGAATGCAAAATGCAAGGTGGAGAAATACAAAGCTCGATTATTAGCAAAAGGTTATTCCCAGATGTCAGGAATTAATTTTGGTGATATATTTTCTCTTGTTTCCAAGGTAGCTTATATTAGATTACTTTTATTTGTTGTTGTTGCTTTTGATTTTGAGGTAGAAAAAATGGATGTGAAGACCTCATTTCTTCATGGGGATCTGGAAGAAGAGATCTACATGAAGCAACCTAAAGCCTTTGTGGTGAAGGGTAAGAAAGAAATGTTATGTAAGTTAAAAAAGTCTTTGTATGGGTTAAAACAGTCACCAAGGATGTGGTATCAGAAATTTGATACATTTTTATGGGGACTTGGCTTCACCAGAAGCAAAGCAGATCACTATGTGTATTTCAAATTAATTGGTGACCGTGTTATTTATTTGGTCTTGTATGTGGATGATATGTTGTTGTTTCGAAATGAAAAAGGAATTATCTAGGATTTGAAGACCCAATTGTCCTCCAAATTCAACATGAAAGATCTTGGTGCTGTAAACTATATTTTGGGCATGGAAATTAAATGAGATCAGGCAAAGAGGAAGGTATGGTTAAACCAGAGGAATTATGTCAAGGAAATACTAAAGAGGTTTAATATTTAGGATAGTAAACCAGTGAAAATTCCTATTCCTGTAGGTGTAAATTTATTTGTTGAATAGTGTCCCAAGACACAAGAAGAGGAAGAGGACATCTCCCATGGTCCATATGCAAGTGTAGTCAATAGCCTGATGTTTATAATGGTTTGTACTAGACCAGAAATTACACATTTAGTGGGAGTATTGAGAAGGTTTATGTCAAAACTAGGGAAGGATCATTGGACAATAGTGAAGCGGGTTTTAGGTATTTGCATGGCACCAATGATTATGGTTTGTACTACCAAGGAAGACCATGATTAGACAGAGTTTTGGACATTTGTGGCTTTGTTAATGTAGTCTGGGATGCAAATCTTTATTAGAGAAGATCTACAAGTGCGTATGTGCTTAAGCTATTTGGAGGTGCAGTCAATTGGATTATTTGGGGTTTATGGATGCTTCGACATGTATATATATGTATGGTAAAATTTAAAAGAATATAATGAAAAATCAATCTAGTAGTCTTGATTTTGGGATCTAGGGATAAATCTCTGTGTATATATGTTTTATGTTTTATGCTCTCACCATTATTTATTTTATGTTCTTTTTGTACGAGGTTAAAACCTACACAAATTGGAGAACTCTCGATGAGAAGGGCTTCCGATGCAGACTGGAACATGGTAGGGAGAGATCCAAAGAACCTATAGTGGATGGAAGATTTAACACCTAGGTGCTATGAACCATATCACAATGTGAATATTGATACTCATGTGCAAAGATTTTTGTAAAAGTTCTAATGAAAGGAGCTCTGATGTTTAATGGTGTTTGGTCAGGAGGACCCAAAGGACCAAGGGAAGAGCACAAATACAAAGGGAGATAGGTCCCTGATAGAAGCCCAAAGGCTTTAGCACCCAAGCACTGACCCTACAATCATGGCACCCAACCCCATAGAGGAGAAATGGTAAGGGGGACAAACTCAAGTAGGGGCTAAGAGCATCGGGATGATATGGTTTTGTAACTTCTATTTTAATAGGGTTACGATAGATGAGGGTATGATACTGCAACCCCTAAGTGTTATATCAATGGTCTCAAGAAGTGGTTCTATGGTATATGAGAAATAAGGAGATAAGAGAAAAGGAGTCTAAAGTGTTAGTGTGAAAATTCCTGGAAGGCATACCAAAAATACTTCACTTAATTCGCTAGGTGACAAGTGACCCTAACAACAAGTTGATGGCTGTTGTCATCTTAGGTCTGAAACATAAATAAAAAGCCCACAGTAAAAGAAGATATAACCCAAAACAAAAAGAAGTAATATAAAGAATCCAATATAATAACCCAATTGGAAAGACACTTTTAAATGACTTAATCTTTTATTGATAACACCTGGTGAAGGAGATCTAAAGATTGGTCTGTAAGTCCCCTTCCATGGGATGAGTCCTTTGATATCCTTGATGCTTTAGAAAATTGATCTTCTCTTTCAATGTGAAAAACCCAAACAAAAGTGAAGAACTCAAAATGGGAGCTCAAGAAAAATGACGATAATGTTGACAATCATAATGATCACGGTGAGGAATGAATGAAAAACCCTCTTTATATAGCAAAGTATGGAGTTAATATTGAAAATGGAGAATAATAAGATATTATTGACCAAATTTAGATCTAACTACTTGGGATACTTTATTATATTTATTGGAGAGGGAAAAAGTAGTTAAAATGGTTAAATACCTTTATTTAGAAATAATTAACAAATAAAACAATTTATTGATTATTTCACGAGAAACAAGAAAGGTGTGAAATCAAAATAATTATTAAATAGTGATTTAATAATTATTCTAATAACTGAAATAAGGAAATTCAAATAAATAATGATGTATTTAAATATTCCTAAGGGATTTAGTCAAATGTGACAATGAATAATTATTAAATAATGATTTAATAATTATTCCTAGAGAAAATTAAATAAATAATGATTTATCTAATTATTCTCATGGGTTTTTTTTTGTTAAATAAGAAAATAATTTAAAAAAATTGGTTTACTAAATGATTTTCCACAGTGAAAGTGGTTTTACAATGGTAATTTAAATATACTTGGTGTATTTCGATCCATCTAGTTAGAAATGGCTAGGTGATATTTTCTTAGTAATAACATAAATGAATCAGAACATATTGTTTTCGTAACGTCATTTTAAATAAATTTACAATGTGCCTTGCCTAAAAAATTGCACCATGGTTATGTTAAGAGATGTATTGGGCTTTGATAGTGTACCACAAAGGTAATAAAGGGTTGGATGGGTTGATAAATATGTCATGGGGCATCTTCAATTCCCCCACACTTGATCATGGCCAGCTCCAAGAGGGGAAATTAAGAAGTTAAAGGAAGAAAGCAATGGGAGAATCCACTGGTATGAGAAATACCGTGGCAGAGGCGTTGTATGATTAAAGGAAATCAGAATAATATGCATGGAGATATTTTTCTATGTCCATTATGACACCTCTCGTTTCTCATGTTTTGTTATTTTGATTAATTTTTATATTTTAAAGAAAAGAAACAAATTTGTTTTATAATCATTAGAACAGATAGGAAATTTGCATGCTCAGATAGTTGTGTTGTTCAGAAAACAATAAAATTTGGAGATATTTTGTAAGTTGTTTTTCTTTGGTTCTCCTAATAAAAAGAGGGAAGAAACTCATTAGAGGAGTTCCAATTTCCGCTTTTAGGGGTGAAAAGTCTATCTTTTAGGATATTTCGAGTTCTATTTGCAGAGAAAGAGGTTCCAAGTTCTAGTTCAATTTCTTGTTCATGAGGTGATAATTGTTACACAAATTTCAATAGTTTGGCCCATGTGACATGTATTTTCATTCTCAAATATCAATGAAGAAGTTCTAGTGATTCCAATCTTTTGGGATATGTAGTATGTATTCCTCTTTTTATTTCGCTTCACGTGTGTTTTTATTCTTCAAAAATTGTGTAATTGTAGCTGCCATATTTGTTCTTAAATCCCATATTTACTTATGTTACAATTGTAGTAGATGGTACCTATTAAATTATAGATTTACCTATGTTATGTGATAGCCGGCAGTACCTATGAAATCATAGATTTACTAATGTTATGTGATATCATATGGTACCTCTGATATGTGTATATTTACCTAGGTTGTGTGATATCAGATAGTACTTGTGAGACATGGAGATGAAACCCTTAAAGCACACTCCAAAATTTATGCACTTCATTCCTTTTATTTTTTCATGATTCTACTGGGATTTATTTCATGGGATTCTATGTTTATGAATCCCACTGCACTGAGTTCCTTCCTTATTTTTCTCCTTCCCATATTAATGCAATGAAAAAAATTTAACTTGCATCCTCTGTGTGTTGGCCACTAGACTTGAAACCTTTTTTATTGGGAATGATACCTTGCTCATGTTTATACTGAATCTGCCTTTGAGAAAGGAAATTGAACCAGATTTAAAATCATTTTTCATTTATCTCTTGAGAAACAATGAATCTTCTTCAAGAGAGACTAAGATTTCCTAGGCACCAACCTGTCCTCAACCCAGGGGTTGTCTCTAGGAGCTACAATAGGGTGGAGGTTGGATCCCGACTTCTTGAGACAATAAGAGGTTGTTCCTTCAGAGAAGTGTATATAAAACTTCTGATATGTAGGTTTTGACCCTGTACAGAAATTACCTGCATACGTATTCTAAAACAAAGAAAATAAACAATTCGAGAGCATAACACATAAAACACATATGCATAGAGATTTTCCCCTGGAACCCAAAACTGGGACTACCAGCTTGATTTTTCATTATTTTCCTTTCAATGTTACAATACATATTTATACATGCCGAAGAATCCAATACCATGGACCGAAAACCACCCCGTCCAAAACCATGGGCTGAAAACCATAGGTAGGTTCGCCCAACCTAATATAGGGTCCAATTTTTTTTTTTTCCCGGGGCACTGCTCTATACCCCATAGAGGGGGGCTACCTACCCCCTCAAACCCCCAGGACAAGGGGGGCTGCTGCCCCCCCTGTGACCCCCCTGCTGCATAATCGGCGCAACGAAGGGGGCGTTCTGCCCCCCCTCTAACCCCCCGATTCACTACGTAGGTTAGTCGTGGAAAGAATATAACACAACCCAACATGATATAAGTTTTCTCATTAATATTTAACCCTCTTCCTTCTCTACTTGATTGGATCAGCATGAAAGACATTGAAACGTTACAACATTGAGCATAGAAATGGGGTTCCTAGAATAAATACAGGTGTCATAGTTTCACACAAAGCTATCCTTATGAAAAGATCATAATTTCCAATAAAACATCATTGACCAAAACATATAAAACCAAGATATAGATGACGATAACAATTAAGCCAAGCATTGTTCATTGTCAAAATTTCCCTTTTCAAATTTCGCCACATTGTCTTTTGAGACAAAGGGAACATCCTTCATGCAAATTCTTATTAAACAAAACACAAAAGAATAGGAAAGACACAATAGGGAAACTAAATCATAGAACAAAGAAAATGGAGGGTAAACTGAAAAATGATGTGAGGAAAAAGTTATAAAACACAAGAAATATTACAAAGAGTGAGTGCAAGATGAGTGTGTAAGGGAGACCATTATGTAGCTATACTTATTCATAACCTAACCAACACAAGCTCATGATCAAGTATAATGAAATTTATAATTTAGCCACTGTAAAAAAGAGGAATTTTCAATTAAAGGTATAGGATCAGGATGAGAATATTGTGAGGGAAAATGAAGTTGATAATGTTCATACAGATTTCCAATATTACGAGGGCCAAACATAACCATGAGCAATGGTTGAAGTGCCTCAACTACTTGACAAGTATCTAAATAGGGAAATGATAAACCAAAAATATCAAGGGATGTAGGAAAATTTTCATCAGATATGCTGGTGAGAAAATGATAAGCTAAATGACAGTCATCAGGACCATAATTATGATAAGAAGGAACGATTAAAGCGTAATATTCTTGATTATAAGACAATAAGGATATGTTAGTCTGAATAGTTTTGTAAATGATCTAAATAATCAAATCATATTCCTCGTGTGATGAATGTGACAAACCATCTCCTCGTAATTGGTTACACATTGCACTAGCATCATAATTGCTGAAATAATTGAAAAGCAATGCTAGTATAGAAAACATATGAAACTAGTTAGGATACAATGAGTAAAGAATAATTTTATTTTCCAAATAACTCATGCATTCATTAGTACTCAAGAGGATTTCAAGTGTGATGAAGAAACATATTAGCAATATAACATTCACAAGAAAAACCAAGAGATGACTATTTAAAAATATATCTGAAAGACATGATTCTTTCAGCCAAAGATAGTCTTTGAAATGATCAATTTCATAGTTTTATGTTTCTATAAGAGATACACACTCTAAACCTGAGTTAAGTACAAGACCCTTGCATGGAGATGAATCAATTAAAATAGAATCTTGAATCCAATCATAAATCACATCTTGAAAGTTTGAAAGACTATATCCAAAACAACAAACGTTTTTCAAGAAGGAATTTGCATCTAGTGGAACCATGCAAATAAAATATTTTTGTGAGGAAAACAAATAGCAATTAGTTCAGGGATGTTACTATAGCTGTGAGTTCCTAACATAACCATCATCAAAATTTGAAGTGCATTGACTTCCTGACAAGTCTCAAACCTTTTAGGGATTGTAAAATCACATTTTGAAGATCGAACAAGATCATGCATGGTGTAAGGATAGATACTTCCATTGATTTCAATAAGAACACTACTAACCAAATGGCAACCATCTCTGTCACTGATTTGATCAGATTTTACAACTTCAAAAACCATATTTCTCAAGTCGAAATATTCTTTCAAAAAAAATCTAGAGATGTATGAATCAGAGAAATTTTATGAGCAAACTGATTTGAGGAGTTGGCCTCATGAAAAATAAGAGATGATAAGGGATGGAAAACATACTCAATGATTTTATTGTTTCCTTTTTCATCGTGGATAAACTCACTACCTTATGTCAATTGATAATTTAACTCATTAGATGAAGAACTTGAAGAGAACAAAGTATCTTCATCATAGGTTGATGCATTGAAAAGAGTATAACACAAGGGATAGTGAGATGAAGAGGAAGTTTCCATAATAACATATTCTTTGACTAAAACAAATTCTAGATCTAAATATTTCAAATCAAAATCTTCTCGAGAAACTAAAAGATCAGTTGGTGCACTAGGGAATTCATCACATACATCAACCAAGTCATCATCATCAAAATGATTGCTGGCCAAAAATATAGATTGATTAATAAAATTAACTTCATTCGATCGATTATTGAGATTAAAAAATTCAAAATATTCCAAGAATGAAGGGACAACGTCTTTAAATATAGGGTTTTGAGAAATGGAAGAGAGATCAAAAGACTCATCAATTTTTTCTTCTCTACTTGAGTAATATGACCATCTTGTACTTGATTACAATTTTTACCAGAAACTTGAAAATAAAGAGAGTGTGAAGAACTAGTTGGTGGAGCACATTGGTCAAGCGGATCAAGGTAAAAAGAGTCATGGCATGTAGATGATAGAGGATGATAGATGTCCATTGTATAAGTAAACTTTCAGTGGAACTAGATTCAAGATTGAGGTTGAGAATGCTAATATCATCTTGATGAATGTAAGGATTAGTCTTCACACTAGGCTTCATGAAACATTTCAAGGTCTCCTCCATTATATTTGAATCATGAGATTTGGATTAAGGTTGAAGAGATAGATCAACAATTTGATTTTCATATTTTTGTATTTGAATAGGTTCAAATGAAGGCATAGAAAAAAGAGGAGGACAATAAATGAAAGGAATAGTAGGTTCCTCATCTCAAATTAACGATGTCTCATGTAATTGAAAATTTTGGAGAGTCAAATCATCATAGGGTTGAGGCTCACAATGTAAAGAGATTTCAACCAAATGTTCAAAATTTTATTTCAAGAAATTAGAATCTATATCTTCATGAAATTAATAAAAATGTGAAGGAATCGATTAGAAAAATCATCAATTAATTCATTAGGCTTCATTCTTAATTTATTAATTCTTTTAAGGACATCCAGGTAATCATACATATCAAATTATAAATGAAGCTCCTTGATGAGATGATCAAATGAATGGATGGAAGAATATGGCAAGGTATGACACCATTGGTTAACTCAACCTTCAAGGGTGAGGAATAAAAGGATAAAAGAATCATCTTCACATTTTATTTCATAAAATTCACAAAAATAAAGAAAATTAGATATCTTCTCGACTATGGATACCTCATCCTCACCATTAAATTTCAATTGAAATGAGTCATAAAGAGAATCACCGGGGATTGAAAATTTACCATCGGATTTATTAGCAAAACACTCTGAGAGTATGATTTTGGGAAGATCCATTTAAGATAAAAAGTTCAAAATAGACTCAATGGGCATAACTTGTCTTTTGGCCCTCTTTCCAGTGCCATTTGTTGATGGTGTTGGAAATCCATCAACCAAAGGTGTCTCCCCAATGAAAAGTCCCAATCATCATTTGCACCATTTGGTGTGGGAGCCTTTTCGGATATAAGGCCCGCCTTACGTGTGTTCTTAGATATTTTCCCCAACTATGATGGTCAACACAAGTGATTAATATACATGTACTTTTGGATGAACAATGAGTATGCCTTGTGGATTGTTCAGTTGCAAAATGTGTTAAGGTTCCTCTACCAAAGGTGAGATAAAAGTGAGCCTTTAAAAGAAAAGTAATAGTCCTAATCTAGTCAAGGCACATGAATATATACGTATGGATGAATCATTGATCAACTAGAGAAATAGTTCACATAGAAGCAACAAATTTTAAAACACATACAACACACATTCAATAAGATAAGTACCAAAGCCACCAAAATAGTTCAATTTCCCTAATATAGATGAAAACAGCATACATTAGAAACATTCAAAGAATAATATTATAATATTTACGACATACACATGAAAGTGTTTTGGTTCAATGAGCTTCTAAAATTAAGAAAAAGTTCAAAGATACATCGGTACAATGAACACCACTATCTCCAATAGTGGAGCATTAGAGAAACCACTTTCTCCTCCAAAAGAACTATCTTCCTCTATAATGCCCGATAAGAGGAGCCAAGGTGAAAATTCCTTTGCATGAGCTATGAGGGAAAATATATAACAAATGGGGTGACCCTTCACCTCCCTTGTGACCCTTGGACTACCATCATGACTCTTTGACTTCCATACGACCTTTTGACTCCTTCGTGACTTTTCACATTCTATATATGACTCTTAGGCTTCCACTTTATATTACATTTCTCATATATTTAAAATTACATAATGATATCCACAAATGATGTGGAAAATGATGACTCACATAGAATCTTGACATGCCAGCTTGACAAGACATGACATTACATTGATGACATTGACTGAGTGATGATATGGCAATGTTACGGAAATCTTTCTATTGTTATATTTATGTCTCCTTGAAATATTTTCCATGTTTTTGTTCTTCCTCCTCCATAAGGCTTGAATATAAGGAGTCTCAACTTTGATTTTCATCTTCAGTTGCTACCATAATTTGGTTTCCTTTCATCTTCCCATTCAATGACCATCTTTCTCTTTGTAGCTACAAAGGAGTCTTCTAGAAGGGTATCCTTCTTCATCTCTTTCTTCATCATTCTGTCATAGCAAGATATAATACCTACAATTGAAATATACTCATGAAATGATGACATCAATACAAAAAATCTTAGTAATCATGCTTTAGGAAAATCACTAACTGAGTTGGAACTAGGTGTTGAACTCAGAGATTGGCTCAAGGATTACATAGTTGTCCAGCTCAAGAGTTCAGGGGCCAGAACTGAGGCTAGAGATTGTGAAAACATGAAATAAAAACATCCACATAATAGTCTTACAAACATTCATAATCCATGCATGAAGAATGTGGTGACCATGAAGGCATTTGTTATTAAGTAAAAGTTCCAAGACACATGTATACAATGAACATCACTAGCTCTAATAATGGAGTGTTGGAGCCACTCCTTTCTCCTCAAAAGAACTAGTTTGTCTCTCTAATGCCTTGCTAGAGGAGCCAAGGTGAAAAGTCCCTTGCTCATACAATGAGAGCGTATATATAACCAAGAGGTGATGCTTCACCTTCCTTGAGATCTTTGACTAACCTCATGACTATTTGACTTCCTATAACTTTTTGACATTACATGACTCTTCATATTATAAATGTGTCCTTTAGACTTCCACTTTATGATACATTTTGAATAGGTAATTACATAATCCACAATGATGATGTGGCATATTATGACTTGTGACAGGACATGACATGACACTGATGACATGGACTGCAAGATGATGTGACAATGCCAAGTTTTCCTTGTTGCTTCTTCCTTTGTGTCTTCTTGAAAAGATGGTACATTTTCTTCTTATTTCTCTTCCTTATGACTTGAAGATGAGGTGTACTCCATGTGATCTTGATATTCATCTTATATTATAGTCTGGTGTTCCTTCATCCTCTCACCTGATGGTCATCTTATCTCTTATGCTCCATATGTGTCTTATAGCATGTCCTCCTTCTCCATCTCCCTCTTCATCATCTTGCTATGGAATGATGAGGTACCTATTTATGAAATTCACTCATGACAAGATGACATCAGTTTGAAAACCCCCTAGTCTAAGATTGTGCATATTGATCCATTAACGAAGCTGAAACCATATGGAAGGTTGGGAAAAGGGATCAGTGACTGTGTAATTACATAGTTCAAGAAGTCAAGGGGAGACTTGAGCCTTGAGACTACGTAATGCGTATTTTAGGCTAGGTTGAGGGAGAAAACTACGCAATTATGGATATCAGTGTGATAGATTGAGGGGATGAGCACTGGGAGAATACATTGCGCAGCTCCGGTTGATAATGGAGATAGGGCCATGCGCAGTTGCATAATTCATGAACTCAAGGATGCACTTGATGTTAGAGACTACACAATGCGTAGTTCAGGCTTGTTTAGAAGGCATGATTGCGCAATTTTGGGTTTGAGCAGTTAAGTTGGGAGATGTGAAATTTTGGACTTGAGAACTGAGGTTGCGAATTGTGTAGTTCTGGTCTTGAGCAATGAGGTTATGAAATGCATAGTTTTGGGCTTGAGAACTAAGGTTGAAAAATGCATAGATATGGGAGGAAGAGCCTATGCATTGTGTGGTGCCAAGAGACAAAGTCACTTCTTAAGGGCCGAGATTGCACAATGCATAGTTTAGGAAGGTCAGATGAGGTTAGGTTGCCAGGAATTTTATGAAATTTGGAACTTGGCTAAGTGTGGGACTGAAGAGAATATTGTGAAAAATGATATGCCTTGAATATTATTATACACTTGAAGCATTTTGATGACACAACAATGTAGATAATATCTAGCATGTTAAAAACATATTTCCCTCAATGCGAAAACTTTGTGATGACTTTACGACAAGTGCGATAGTAAAGGTACACTTTGCAACAACCATGACAACACTTATGAGATAATGCTTAAAAATTTGGGAATGAGTGTGATTGATGTTTACATGGTTAGAACAACTCATTCACACAAATATAACCCCTTGAAACCACTAGAATAAACATACATGCATTATGCAACAACTATCATGCGAAAAGATGACAATTGCTAAAGTGTGAAAGAATCTTGAAATATGTGAATCAATAGTCAAAGTAAGACATTCCAGAGAAAATATAAAATGAAAATGCCACTAAATAAAGTAAAATCAAGAAAAATCAACTGTAGAAAACATGAAAATGATGCTTTCCATAACAAAGGTCTGCAAGAGTGACAATTTTCAAAACTCACCGAAACAAAAGTACAAACGTAGCCAAAAAGTGAGAAACTGTTGTTTTTAGTGCACAGTCATTGTCAACATGGATTGGACATAACATAGGCACAATCATGATGGAACGTGTTATGCCTGTCCAAGCTTGCATAAAATAATGTGCTCATACGCTTGTTACAAATTGAGCATGCATGAGAAAGTGACTTCGACCCTTCTAGTCCAAGAAGGGAGCTCAAAAAGCATCAAATGAAAAACAAGTGACTACGAAACAACTTATCACAAGATCCACATTCAGCTTCAAAATTTGAGTGTTCACAAAATTTTGGAGGGTGTTTGTCACAAAGACAACACTTGGCGACACACTGGTAAAACTTCAGCTTCTCTTCCATGGTTAATTATTTCGTGCAGGGTCTAGTTCTTCATGAAGTATTGATTCATTGTTTAGATTACCATGGCTTCTCCACTTACCCCATGCATAAATAGAGTCCCCTTCATTCCTTTACTTAATTAAACACAAAAATAAGACCAACGATCACATAGTGTTTCGAATTAGGATAGGGTAATGAAGTTTGCAAGCTTTAGGTTTTTAGAGTATATTTTTTTTATCTCTATTGTTTCTTTGCTGCCAATAGGCCTGGACAGTACCTTGACAGAGTCACTCCAGGAACACAAACTTTGTTCTACTTCAAGCAAGCCTGGACAGTACCCCAATAAAGTTTCTTACTTCACCTCTGTGGACATGAAGCCTTTCTCTTCTTTCACTTTTATTTATTTATTTATGTAGAATTATGCATCAACACTTATTTATTTCATGGGTGGAAGAGGGATCCCACTTATTGAGAGAAAGAGTGGTTGTCCCTTCGAAGAAGCATGTATAAGACCTCTGATATTGGTTTTCTCATTTATATTTTCCCTTGTCCTTCTCTACTTGATTGGATCAGCCTGAAAACACTGAAACATAAAAAATCGAGTGCAAGCATGAGGTTTCTAGAATAGACATGGAGGTCATGGTTTGACACAATGATTTCTTAATGCAAGGAATGTATTTTCCATTAGAACATCATCGACCAAAAGATGTAACCAAGACAAGGAAGAAGGACAAGTAGTTAACCAAATGTTGTAGTGTTACAAATTCCTTTTCTATTTTTCCACATTTCCTTTGAGCTGATAGAGCATCTTCATGAACGACCTCACAAAATGAAAGGAAAGACAACATAACAAGCAAGAAAAGTAGAAGATAAGATAGAAAATGGCTAAATAAAAACCATGATGTGAAACCAAAATCATAAAACATAAGGAAAAATACAAGAAACAAATGTAAGATAGATGTGTAGATAAAATAAAATACAACTACATCTACTCCTAACTAACCATCTAGAAGGTTGGGATCATGTATAATGAAATTTCTAATGTAGCCACTCTAATTGTTTGCAACCTACAATTACAAATATGTGATCAATTAAAACAAATATAAAACAATGTGTAGTAGAAGTTATAAGAACTTGAATAGCTTGCTAAAAAAATGGAAGGTCTTGCCTGTGAGTAGAAAGATAGGCCATATCCACTGCTTATAACCATATTATATTCTTACCCTTTTTATGAGAACCATAATTCACCAAACCTTATAAGCTTCTCGCAAATGTGTCTCCATCTACACCGAACTCCTTAGCAAGCATGCAGAAAGATCGAATATTATTGTTTGCAACAAATCTTCGTAGGTAAGACTGTTCCAACCATTCAATGATTGGATTATAAAATTCATTATAATCCTCTTGATAAGCGTGAAATATTTTGGAAGATGAATTTTCAACTAGAGGTACGAGATTACAATGAGAATATTGTGAGGGAAAATAGATATGATCATATCCAACAAGCATGTCGAGACAGTGAGGACCTGACATAACCATCCACGAAGGCTGATGTTCTTTAATTGCTAGACAAAAATATGAATAGTGAGATGTTGAATGATGAAGATCGAAGGATGTAAACAAAATTCCATTAGATATACTGGTGGGATAATGATAAAATGAATGATAGTCATCAAGGACAAAATAATGACCAGATGGGATGATTAAAGCATCATATTCCCAATTTGTAATAAATGAAGATAAATCAATTTGAATAGTTTCATAAATGCTCTGAATAATAGAATCATATTCCTCACGTCATGAATGTGCAAAATTATTTCTTTGTAATTGGTAACACACTACACTATCATTGTGATCATCGAAAGAAGTGGAAAGGAATGCTAGTATAGAAAACACATGAACCTATTCAAGATGCAGTGAATGAAAAATAATTTGATTTACATAATAACTCATGCATTCATTCGCACGGAAGTGGACTTCATGTGAAATGAAGAATAAGATTCACAATATGATATTCACAAGGAAAGATAAGATCTACTAATCATGAAATAAATTTGATAGATATGATTCCTTCAGCCAAAGATGGTATTTGGAGTGATCAAATTCAAAATTCCATGACTCTATGAGAGATACACATTCCAAACCTGAGTTTACTAGGAGAGATTTACATGAAGATGAATGAACTGGAAAAGATTCCTAAATCCGGTCAGAAGTAAAATCTTGGATATTTAAAAGATCACATCCGAGATACCAAACATTTTTTAAAAA
This sequence comes from Pinus taeda, assembly GCA_000404065.3. Taxonomy (NCBI): domain Eukaryota; kingdom Viridiplantae; phylum Streptophyta; class Pinopsida; order Pinales; family Pinaceae; genus Pinus; species Pinus taeda. The sequence continues at coordinate 26,662 of APFE030308701.1, read as the reverse complement.
GAAATCTCATAAAGTGAAATGATGCTAAGAGAAGGATTACACGGAAGAAAAAATATATGACTTAGCTCAGGGGGCTTACCAGAGTCGCGAGGTCCTAACATAACCATCAACGAAAGTTGAAGTGCCTCGACTCCCTGGCAAGTCCTGGAACTTTCTAGGATTGTAAAATTGCATTTTGAAGATTGAACCAAATCATGCATGGTTTGTGAATAACTTCTACCACTAGCTTCAATAAAGCCACTTCTCACCGGATGACAACGATCTATGTCACTGATTTTACCAAAATTTTCAACTTCCACAATCAGGTTACTCAAGTCAAAAGATTCTTCTGATTGCAAATTTGAAGATGAATGAATCAGGGAAATTTCATGAGAAATATGGTTTAAAGATTTGTATTCATGCAAGATAAGTGATGATAAAGGATGGGAAGAGTACTCAATGATTTGACTGTTTTCATTTGCATCTTGGATAATCTCATCACCTTGTGCCAATTGAGAGGTTAAATCATCAGATGAAGGGTTAAAGAGCATGGAGTATCTTTGTGTGAGTAGATTTGTCACCAACAGTAAAGCACATGAGGTGGTGAGATGAAGAGGAAGTTTCGGTAAGCACATCTTCTTTTACCAAATCAAATTCTGGATCTAAAGTAACGTCTTCATGAGAAACCAAAAGATAAGATGATGAACTTGGGCATTTTTTTTATCACATTCATCAACCAAGTCATCATCATTGTAGTGATTTTTACCCAAGGCTATGGATCGATTGAAATAATTGATTGATTTGCTACTGAGATTAGCAGATTGAAAATCATCCAGGAGTGGGAGTGCATCATCTTGACATGGAGTATTTTTGGAAAAAGAAGAAATATTGATAGCATCTTCACCTTCCTGTTCCTTTACCATCTGTAAGATTTATGACTTGTATCTGATCACAATTTGAACCAACAACTCAAAAATTTGGAGGGTGTGAAAAAATAGCTAGTGCAATAGATTGATCGAGTGGATCACAATACAAAGAGTCATGGCATGTAGATGATAGAGGATAAAAAAAATCCAGAGAAAATTTGAGAATAGAGTTGTGAATAGTTACATCATCTTGTGAAATGGAAGAGTTAGTCTTCACCATGGGATTCAAAAGCCATTCTAGAATTTCCTCCATTGAATTTGAGTCAAAATAAGTGGAGGAAGAATGCGAATATGGATTAGGAATTTGATTTACAGATTTCCAAACTTTATTATCATTTCACAGAGACACCCTCATTAGAACTGGAAAAAGATGAGTACAAGGAACAAAAGGAGTAGTAAATTACTCCCATGAAATTAGAGGTGTCCCACGATTCACGATATTTTGGGAAGTATAAAAATTAGGGGGTTGAGGTTTACCGTGCAAAGAGACATGAACCAAATGCTAAAAATTTTGTTTAAAGAAATACCAATCTACATCTTATTTAGGAAATTCATAACAAAGGTGAAGTAATTGATTAGAGAAACCCTTAAGTGATTCATCAAGCTTCATTCTTCACTGATTGATTATTTCATAAACATCTCGGTAATCATACCTATCAAAAGCTTGATAAATATCCTTGAGGAAATGATGGAAAGAATGGATGTAGGTAGGTGGTAAGGTATGGAACCATTGATTAACATGACCTTCAATGGTGAGGAAGAAAAGAACACAAGAAAACTCTTCATCCTTGATTTTGTAAGATTCACAAAATTTCAGAAAATCAGAAATGTGCTCAGCTATGGATGTTCCATCCTCACCATCAAAATTTAACTGAGATAAGTATAGACAGGCTCATCGGGGGATTGAAAACCGACAAATGGATAAATTAGAGAAACACCCTAGGAGTAATATTTTAGGATGAGCCATCTGATATAAGAGGTTCAAAGCAAACTCAATTAGAACTTATTTTCATCTGGGCCTCCTTCTAGTGCCAGGTGTTGACGGTACTGGAAACCCATCAACCAAGGGGTCTCCCTGATGTGAAGTCCAAATTATACCTCATGCTATTTAGAGTAGGAGCCCCATCTGAAATGTTGGCCTAGTTGCAGTGTATTCTTATAGATTTTCCTCGGTTCTAACTATTAGAAAGAGAGGAACACGTGGTGCCTTCAAAAATAAAGAAGGCGTTCATGGTTAGTGTTCAGTTGTAAGTGTGTCAAATTTCATCTACCGTGAAGAGAAGGAGACATGCAAACAAGAGGGATCCATCTAACATCTAGCGGAATAATCCAAAAAAGATATGACGATCATTATAGCCAATGAATGAGAAATATCTGTTTAACATATCATGGAATAATCCACAAGGATGGGATAATAATAAAAATCATTAAAACACATTCTCACTAAGATAAGTACTAAAATAACTGAAATAATTCAATTACTTTAGCATAGATGAAAGCGAACATGAAATACAAACATCTGTAGAGTAGTCTTATAAATATTCATAATCTGTGCATTAAGAACATGCCGACCATGAAGGATTTTGTTATTAAGTAAAATTTCCAAGACACATGTATACAATAAACATCACTAGCTCCAATAGTGGAGCATTGTAGCCACTCCTTTCACCTCAAAATAAATAATTTGTCTCTCTAATGCCTTGCAGGAGGAGCCAAGGTGAAAAGTCCCTTGCTTATACAATGAGGGTGTATATATAACCAAGAGGTGATGCTTCATGTTGCTTGTGACACTTTTACTACCCTCATGAGTGTTTGACTTCCTATTAATTTTCTACTTTAGATGAATCTTCATATTCTGAATATGTCATTTGGACTTCCACATTACAATACATTTTGAATAGGTAATTACATAGTCCACAATAATGATGTGGCATATGATGACTTGTGATAAGACATGACATGACACTGCTGACATGGACTGCATGATGATGTGACAATTTCAAGTTGTCCTTCTTTCTGGTTCTTGAAAATATGGTAAATGCTTTTCATCTTCCTCCTCCTTATGACTTGAAGCTGAGGATTCTTCCATGTGGTCTTCAACTTCATATTCTATTATAGTCTAGTGTTCCTTTGTCCTCTTTCTTGGTGATCATATTATCTCTTCCACTCCATATGTGCCTTTTAGAATGTCCTCCTTCTCCATCTTCCTCTTCATCATCATGCCATGGAATGATAACATACATGTTTCTACAATTTGCTCATGATGGGACGACATCGGTCCAATAACCCCTAGTCTAATATTTTGCATATTGACCCATTGACCGAGCCGAAACTAGATTGAAGGCTGGGAAAAGGGCTCAATGAATGTACAGTTGTATAGTTCAAGTAGTTAATGGGAGCCTTGAGCCTTAAGACTGCACAATGCATAGTTCAGGTTTGGTTGAGGGAGAAAATTACACAATTCTGGATACTAGTGTGACAGGCTGAGGGGATGAGCATTGGGACAGCACATTGTGTAGTTTCTGGAGACAAGGGATACTAGGCCATTGTGTAGTTGTGTAGTTCATGAGCGAAAGGATTAGCTTGAGGCCAGAGACTATGCAAAGCGTAGTTCTTTCCTGGATGGAAGGCATGATTTCACAATTCTGGTCTTGAGAATTTAGGTTGCAAAATGCACAGTTCTGGGCTTGAGCACTCAGATTGAAAAATACGCAATTCTGTGCTTGAGAATTGAGGTTGCCAAATGTGCATTTATGGGCTTGAGCACTGAAGTTGTGAAATGCATAGTTCTGGGCTTGAGCATGGAGGTTGTGAAATGCGCAGTTTTGGGCTTGAGCACTAAGGTTGCAAAATGCACAGTTCTGGGAGGCAAAGACTATGCATTGTGAAGTGCCAAGATAAAATTCCACTACTTGAGGGTTGATACTGTGAAACGCGCAACTCAGGAGGGTTGGATGAGGCTAGGTTCCCAAGAATTTTCTGAAATTTGGCTAAGTATGGGACCAAAAAGACTGTTGTGAATAGTGATAGGCCTTGACTACGATCACACACTTGAAGAAATTTGATGACACAACAAAATAGATCATCTGGAACATGTTAAAAACATATTTCCCTCAATGTGACAACATTGCGATGACTTTATGACAAGTGCAACATTAAAGTTACACTCTGTGACAACCATGCCGGAACTTGTGGGACTTTGATTAAAACTTTGGGAATGAGTGTGAATAACGTTTACATGGTTAGAATAACTAACTCATACAAAGATAACTCCTTGAAACTAGCAGAACACGTATTGTTATGAAACCAGCTCACAGAAAGATAGAAAAGATAGATCAACGCCTTAGAATTCAGCCTCTTCAAGGGGGCAACCTCCTTTACATTACACTAATGAAAAATTCTTGGATGATACAAATGAAAAGACCTTCTTTCTATATATAGGAGTCTAAGGGGTCATAATATAATCAGAGCCAACATTACAATAATAATGTAAGGGAACAATAAAAACAATAGTGGGCTTCTATAGGGCACAATAATAACAATATGGGGACTACATGGGTACAACAATATAATAAGGGGGTTGTACAAATAACAATAAGGTGTTACACTAGTAGTATAGGGACCTAACATGCCCCTCTCCTTCAAAAAGTGTTGTCCTCAATGCTTGAGTAGTTCTTGATCCTTCTGTGTAAATTCTTGTCCTCCCATGTAGAATCTTCAGCGGGTAAGTTCTTCTACTTGATGAGATACTCTGAAATTGATCTATTTCATAGCTTTTTATTTCTCTGTTCTGTGACTGCTTCAGGTTCCAATATGATTTTTCCTTCCTTGTCAAGTTCTCGCAATACTGTTTGAATTGGGATCTTTTGCAACTTTTGAATGAGTTCCCACTCCTTTGGGCATATGGATTATATGTAAGGCTTGATGTTTGGAGGAACACTTCGTGGAATCAAATGAATAGCATGATCATGATCACGGATAGGTGTGATGCCTTTGGGAGTTTCAAATACCTTGTAATGATTGTCCAAAACGTTTTGGAGATATGGAGAAATACATGATTTCGATGTGGGATCCTCTAGTGAACATAATTGTGCAATTACACCCTATCGTTCTTTATTTAGAAGCTTTTTCATGCTATTAGAGTCGATTAGCTTACACCCCATTTTTCTTTATTTAGAAGCTTTTTCATGCTATTAGAGTCGATTACCTTTCCAAGGTTTCCTTCGATACCCCTCAATTCAACTTCCATTCCTTCCCAAAAAAATTTCAAGAGAAGTTCTTGAAAATTAAAAGCTATCATACCCAAAGATTGTAGCCATTAGACTCCCAGTAAAACATCATTAGCACCCATTGGAATGGAAAGAATTGAGCTATTCAATACATATTCTCCCATGGATAGCTTGATATTATGGCACTTTCTAGAGAAATTTATGGTTCCTCCACTTGCAACCATCACTTGACACTCTGGTGCTGGATATAGGAAGCATTTCAATTCCTTGGCTATCTTACAATCAATAAAATTATGGGTACTGCCCAAATCAATCAACACTATTACCTTTTTCTTCTTGATATGTCCTTCTATCTTGATAGTTTGAGGAGTGGTAATTTCTTCCAATGCATTACAAGATATGGTCGGATTGACTTATTGAGACTCGATGTGATCTTTCAATTCTTGAACATTTTTCTTCTTGATATGTCCTTCTATTTTGATAGTTTGAGGAGTGGTAATTCCGTCCAATGCATTACAAGATATGGTCGAATTCATTTCTTCTTTCTTGATGTGATCTTACACTTCTTGAAAATTTTTCTTCTTGATATGTCCTTCAATCTTGAGAGTTTTAGGAGTGGTAATTCTTTCCAATGCTTTACAAGATATGGTCGGATTCATTTCTTCTTTCTCTAGGGTTGGTTCCTAGTGTATATACTCTTCTTTTGATGTTTCTTGATCCTTTTCTTCCTCCTATCCACATCAATGTAAAATAATTTCTTCTTAGCACACTTATGACGTTTAATGTATTTGTTATCACAATTGTAACGAAACCCTTTTTCTCTTTTTTCTTCCAATTGTTGTTGTGTAACACTTGTAGGTTGTGGAAGGCTAGGAAAAACAACACTTCCATCATTATAGTTGTGAGGGGTAGACTTCCTTGTTGCCATAATTTTTCTTTCCACTTTGTAACAAAGCCCTTTTTCTATTTTTTCTTCCAATTGTTGGTGGTGTTTCTCTATAGAAGGTGTTGCTCTTTGTATCCTCATAATGTGCTATCATTTCCTCCGTGAAAATTGACCATGTAACAAGTTGTTTACGAGAACAAAGCCCTTTATACCATAAAAATTGATCTGGTTCTAAATATGAAGATGCAATACATACCATTTGCAAACAGTGGTGCACCATGTAGATCAAAATATTGCTCCATCTGTATTATCCAATTTACTGTATCCTTTCCATCAAACTTCCTCATATAGCCTTTTCTTGATTTCAGGAGCTCGATCTTGAAATGACTGTAACTATGTACTTTCAGATCTCAAAGTTCTAAAATTGTCTCCTGCAGTAGCCCTCTGAGTCTTCCTTATAACCTTGTAAGTTTGATTTAAATTTGATTTTGCAAGGAAGTGTTATATCAAATCTCCCACGATGACCTGATTACAGACTTGTTTAGTAGACCGAACTTGTACGAAGTTCCACGTGTCATTGTTTCAACCTTAGTACCTAAAACTGATATATAGAAAACTATAGGAAGTCCTCTTTCTGAAAATTCTTACGAAATTTCAATCTGATGCTCAGAGAGAGATTTATGAAAATTTTCCTAGGGTGACCTATTTGGAAAGTAATTCGGTAGTCTGCAAAAACTATAAATTCCTCAGCTTATATCTCTGAAATTTAGTGACATAGGATCTGAAATTCGGAGTTGAGGTTTAGACCAATCATTTCTCAAATGGTTTTTGTTTTGAGCTTCGGAAACTTCGTAGTGAAAGAGTGATAGCAAAGCTTTCACAATGACCTGTTTTAGATGAAATTCTAGAGCTTGCCAAAACCCTAACTTACTCAGACCATATCTTTGAAAATAACGTGAGACAAGATATAAAATTCAGACAGGCGATTTAGAAATATTTCTTCTCAAATGGGTTTTTGTTTTAGCTTCTGAAACGTCGCATAAAAAAAGTTATAGTGAAAATACCACAATGGCCTATTTGGAGTAGCGAAAACCTAGAATCCAAAGCTCTGATACCAAATTTTATGAAACCAACTCACAAAAAGATAGAAAAGATATATCAATGCCTTAGAATTCAGCCTCTTTGAGGGGAAACCTCCTTTATATTACACAAATGAACAATTCTTGGATGATACAAATGACAAGACCTCCTTTCTATGTATAGGAGTCTAAGGGGTCATAATATAAGCAAAGACAACATAACAATAATAATGTAAGGGCACAATACTAACAATAGTGGGCTTCTACGGGGCACAATAATAACAATATGGGGACTAAATGAGCACAAAAATATAATAAGGGGGTTGTACTAATAACAATAAGGGGTTACACTAGTAGTATAGGGACCTAACAATTCTAGGCTTGAGCACATAAGGGGAGCCTTGAGCCTTAAGACTTCATAGTGTGTAGTTCAGGTTTGGTCGAGGGAGAAAATTAAACAATTTTGGAGACTAGTGTGATAGGCTGAGGGAATGAGCATTGGGAGAGCACATTATGCAGTTTCAGGAGACAAGGGATACTAAGCCATTGTGTAGTTGCGTAGTTCATGAGCTCAAGGATGAGCTTGAGGGTAGAGACTGCACAAAGCGCAGTTTAGTCCTGGATGGAAGGCATGGTTGCACAATTCTAGGCTTGAGCAATGAGGTTGCAAAATGAACAGTTCTGGGCTTGAGCACTAAGATTGCAAAATATGCAATTCTAGGCTTGAGAATTGAGGTTGTGAAATGTGCATTTCTGGGTTTGAGCATTGAGGTTGCGAAATGCACAATTCTGGGCTTGAGCACGGAGGTTCTGAAATGCATAGTTCTAGGCTTGAGCACTAAAGTTGTGAAATGCACAGTTTTGGGAAGAAAAGACTATGCATTGAGAAGTTCCAAGATAAAATTCCACTACTTGAGGGCTGATACTGTGAAATGCACAACTCAGGAGGGTTGGATGAGGTTAGGTTCCCAAGAATTTTCTGAAATTTGGCTAAGTATGGGACCGAAAAGACTGTTGTGAATAGTGATATGCCTTGACTATGATCACACACTTGAATAAATTTGACGACACACCAAAATAGATCATCTGGAACACGTTAAAACATATTGCCCTCAATGTGACAACATTGCAATGACTTTCCGACAAGTGCAACATTAAAGTTACACTCTGCGACGACCATGACGAAAATTATGGGAATTTGCTTAAAAATTTGGGAATGAGTGCGATTAATGTTTACATGGTTAGACCAACTAACTTACACAAAGATAACTCCTTGAAACTAGTAGAACACTTATACATACATTGTGCGAAAACTAACATGCGAAAAGACTACAATTGCTAAAGTGTGAATGACTCTTGCGATATGTGATTCAATAGTGCAAGTGACACATGCCAAAGTAAAGATAGCATGAAAAAACCACTAATTAGGGTGAAAGAAAGAAAAAGAGACATTAGAAAACATGAAAATTATGCTCGTGAAAACAAAGGTGTGCATGAATGACAATTTTCAAAAATCATCGAAATGAAAGTACTAACACAACTAAAATGTGAGAAACTATCATTGTCAATGCACACTCACTTTCCACATGAATTGGACATCACACAAGAAAAATCTTGATGGAACGTTCTATGCTTGTCCAAGCTTGCATAAAATAATGTGTTCATGTACTTGTTAAAGACTGAGCATGCGAGAGTAAGTGACTTCAACACTTCCAGTCCAAGAAGGGAGCTCAAAAAACATAAGCTGACCAAGAAGTGACTACGGAATGACCGATCGCAAGGCCCACAATAGGCTCCAAAATTTGAGTGTACGCAAAATTTTGGAGGGTGTTTGTCACAGTGACAACATGACCATAAATTGATTATGGAAAAAACTATTGCAAGATCAATAGTAGGCTCCAAAATTCATGTGTAGACCAAATTTTTGAGGTTGTTCATCGTAGCAACAACTTGGCCTCAAACAATGTTGATTAAAAATGTGGCAATGAGGAATTCAAGAATGAGCACTCACACCAAAAGGTATGTGCTACTTTTAAACTAGCCTCAACGCCTTCAAAATTGCATGTAGGACACCATGATGTCCACCAATTAAGGAACTCAAAAGAGACTCCCATTTTCCTATGTTCTCATATATTCACCTATGTATTCAAATAATAATAATAATAATAGTAAGGTTGCGGGTTCCTCCATTTTACCATATTTTCTTTGAAAGTTGTGACACAAATTTTGGAGGGTAGAAAAAAATATTTGTGAATATAAGAACCCATGGATCCCACCATGATGAGAATGATTTAGGTTAGTATCACTTCCATTTAGTATTTATAATAGTCATAGTGGCATTTTCTCTTTCATTCCTTCAAAATAAAGGTGTGAATTTGAGCGAACTATGATGTTTATACTTGTTAAATTATATAGGTTTAGAAAGGAATAAAAATTTCTTATAATTATTGATATGCAATATTTAAATTTCATTAACATGGACCATAGCCACAATTATAGCCTAAACCCACCACCACCTGCTATATAAATTACCAACCCTAAACCACAACCACTAGTTAGAGATGTAAAAATCAATATTGAAAATGGAATTGAAACAATTAAACACTTAATTGGCTCCTTTAAGAGTATCAAAGAGATAACGCTCTTTTGATTGGCTACATCTATAACACTCCATTGACCCACCCACTTGGAGCTTCCAAGATAAATGAGAGGTGTTACTTTTTCCTAACCCAACTTCCAAGGTCTCATTATGCAAATGGGTTTATAAAATTCCTCAACTTTCAACTTCTTGGGAACTAAAAAATAATACCACCATCAAAACTAGCTCATCAAAATATTTCTAGCGATATAATTTTTATCTCCATTCGACTTATAGATCAAAAGTTATGTTCATTGAAGGGTTGGATAATAAACCCTTTCCATGTCAAGAAGGTACTACAACATGTCCCCCACATCGTTCCCACGTGGCAACCCTACCTCAATTAGTAGGTCCACATCATTACACATGACCATTTTCTCTACCCCCATGGTACATGGCACATCACCTCCATGCTTGGGCCCCATAGTGCCAACCCTTAGGCTATTTTGTGGCCCAATCATGTTATAAGGGTTTTTGGGCATTTCCCAGAACACTATGTATAACACTTACCAAATTGTCGAGGAAGGATAGAGAATTTTATTGTCATTTGTCAATAAATATTCTTGTCACTTGGCCTCATTAACTGCAATCTCCTCTACACATTCACTTGCATAGAAAGAACCCCCGAGGTATGAGATCCCATGATGCAAACATTTATTTTAAATCATTGAGGATACCTCCCATCCCCCAACCTCCGTCAACCTCTACATCCTCTTCCACATAAATTGTCACAACGAGGAACCCCAAGGTCTAAATTTTAAGGCATAAAAATTCTCGTTGGGTGTTGGGGAGATTTCCTATCCCCTGGCCTATGTCAATATTGATGTCCTCCTATAATTATCCTCTATTTCCTTTTGATGTATGAGGCCTCCTAAGGTTTTGAGATGACATTATACTGACCAGTGTCATGTTGACATCATCTCGAGGTGACATCATGCTGACATCATTCATGCCACATGGCCCTCTCCGATGATGCCATGTATCACCCAAATTTAGGCTATTTGACCCTCCAATTTTTTTTTTTGTACCTAGCATGTGTCACGCCATCTGTGTTCCTCATCACATCTATCTCCACATCATCTTCCACCTTAGGCTTAGGCCTGGGTCCTAGATTGTTGCACAAAACAAGATTTTCCCATTATAATAGATTTATCCTTTTTAGTGGAGCCCGGTCTTTGGGCCTCTGCATAATCTCAACCCAACTCATCTTATTGCAATCATTATGGAATCACTCCCACAAGGGCCCACAACGCAGGTTTGAATGTTCATGACTTGTGAGATAAATGGATTTTCGTCAACACTTTCCATCTCTCATCCTACCCTTCTCCTTGGAAAGACATGTAAAAGGTGGTCTACACCTGCGAAGGCCACAAAATGATGTATTTATTCTTGCATCTTAATGGGAGAAATACTTCATCTCTTGGCTCCCATATTTTAGAGCCACACTAAGATGGCACACACTCTTAGCCTCTAAGGAAAGAATGGGAACCTTCCCCATGTTATATGAGGGAAATTTCCTTTCCATCAATTCCCATACTCTTTCGACACTTAGACATATTTTGGGCCTATCCCTCCTCAATCATCCACCAATATGGGACCCCCCTTAACACACATTCATATTTGGGCTATCCCTCCTCAATTATAATCATAGTGGAGATCTTGTTTCCTACATGGATAAAGGCTATGAATACACAACCTCCCTAATCCAAGGCCTCATCACATTAACATAATAATTACTCGGATGAATGATAGAAAATACGACATCTATGAATATTAGAGTCACATATAGGGGAACAAATTCCTTTTAAACAATTCAATAATCGAGGACCATAAAGAATTGGTCATTTCATTACATAGAATTAATCAATGAAAATAGGGATCCACATTCCCCTCTCACCATAACATGAACAAGAATAAATCTATCAATATGCACACGAACATACATTCCACATAAACAAAACATGTAATTTAATGAAAACAATAAGAATTTAAATTACATTATAATACACAGTTACATAGGTAGACAACTTATACTATGAATAAATGACTGGGAAGTCAGGTTGGGACTTTAACTCTCCACCCAACCTTAGGTTGGTTGCACAATTGTTCTTTTTTACTACCAACCACCCCTGAGCCTGATTTAGAACATGTGAAGGGAATCTCTCAAGGTATATTCGCACCAGTGATATACACAATCACATGGTAATATAGAGTCCACAAAGCCTTCACTTGACCTCCATGAATCTAGATTGAAATGTCTCCACCCAAACACGACCAAACAAGGGAATCTAGAGCATCAATAGAGATCCACCACACAACTAGTTAGGGTAATCCAAAACCTATAGTGCTCCATTGTTGGCACTTGTGATTACTAATTAATTCAAGTCATTATAGTCGCTTCTAACTAATTCTCCCTTGATAATATAAAACATTTAGAGCTTATATTAATAAAACCAACCTAGTAGGTGGGACCCTTCCTTAAAGAAAACCCTCTTCTAATGCGTTCAAATTCAATACGCATCTTGGTTGAATTGAATAAATATTCTTGTTGAGAATATGCCACATGGATCACATACATGTTTTATATGCCATCCAAGAGTTGAAGGTCTCTTTTGAGCTACAATTATTTGAGCATTAACTTAAAAAAAAAAACATATGTTATATATACAATATTAAGATGGTGGCACTTTGAAATTTAAATATGGAGGGTTATGTTTATGATATTATATATATAAATAATATATATATATATATATATTATAATATATATGTTACACAAAAAATTGTCACCATGACTTTCTACGGTTTTGAGTCCATAAACACTCATAAATACCTCCTTTGCAAGTCTTAAGCCTTAGCTCTTCATGTCAAACCTTGAAAATGGGAGAAAGACCTTAAAAATATCTCAAGTCCTGGTTTCGCACTTTCTCCTAGTATTTCCTGCGGTGCCGCACCCAATGGTCATGTTTCCTACAAACCTGACCGCTCTGTCTATTGAGTAATGGGTGCGAACCCCTGTAAAAGTTAAAAAGGCGTGAGTTCATTCTTAAAAACTCATCTTGGGTCACTTCTAGACACTTCTAGAAGGAATATTATGCTGGCAAGTTCGCTC